>JAOUQV010000018.1:10638047-10648762 GCA_028565295.1 Aspidoras spilotus | reverse complement strand
TTCCTCCACCAGCATCACGTTGTGACCTGGCCACTATCCTGCAAGAAGAATGGCTTAAAATCCCTCTGACCACTGTGAAAGACTTGTATTTGTCATTCCCAAGACAAATTGATGCTGTATTGGCCGCAAAAGGAGGCCATACACCATACTAATAAATTATTGTGGTCTAAAACCAGGTGTTTCAGTTTGTCTAACCCATGTAGTAGTAAAGAACAATCTTTATGAGTCAAGGTGAGCTTCTTAAAAACCCTTTATTATACCGAATTATGTAACATATGAATGGACTATAATATGAAAGTAAGTAAAATAAATTTAAAACAATATAAGAACAAATTGCTGCAGAAAGACGAGATTTTTTTCTCCCAACAGAGGTTCTGGGCTTCCAAACATTATTTTAAAAAGATAATGTATTTAGACATATTCTCAGTCTAATCTTTCTACAATAACCATATCTACATATTCACAGACATTAGCTTCATCAACTGTTGTAAATTACTTTCTGTACTCTGTGCTAGTATTCTCTAAGAAACGTTACTGTGCCCGTGCATAGACAGGGAAACCCTGTAGCCAAAACCACTGACTTAAAGTGTGCATGCTGTGGATCAAAAACATACAATTGTAAGTTACACCAATGAAGAGAAATAAGATTGTAAAAAGGTTAATCAGAATTTGTTTAAATTACTTAATATAACATGTAAACTCCACCTACAATTATTTTATCTTAAATTACATTCTAATTATACTTTAGAGAACAGTTTGATATCTGGATTTTTTTCAGTGCCTCAATGCCCTGAGTTTTAGTCTAAAAGTTACTTTTCATTTATATAGCTCTATTTTTATGATTGGTGTATAGATTTTATATAGTGTAATACGTTTTCATTTACATTTATTTTCTCGATACAATAACCTTCAGATTTTATAGTAATTCAAGTCTAAATGTTGGTCTTAAACATAATTAGAATTGCATTTAACTTGAAAATGTGAAAGTGATCAGTGAAAGTGATCCAGTTTGCCACTATGCTTGCACACAGCGAATTTGTCCTCTGCATTTAACTCATCCTTGCAGTGAAACACACATATACACACACACTGGTGAAGTTGGAGCAACTCGGGGTTAGGTGCCTTGCCCAAGGGCACTTCAGCCATGACTTGGCGTTACTAGGAATCAAACCGGGGACCTTCCGGTCGCAAGGCTGGTTCCTTAACCACAAGCCTACAACTGCCCTATGTCTCACATCAAAGAGAAGATAAGTTCAATATGGCAACATAAAGATTAAATTTCTCGACATTACTCACCGAACGACAAAGGCATAAAATGTACTGTAGTCCTATAATGGTGAAATATGAGCTAACACTTGCCATGTGCCATGTCTTGCAACTGGGTACCCATTTTTTGTGATTAGCAGCAGGCTTGATGGCTAGCCAAAAAAACAGTTAATAGCTAGCTAACTAACAAGTAAGTTACCTTAAATTTATATACAATATACAGTATATAGACTTCACAGAATAATTCACAGAACATATCGACTTATCAAGTATGATTTGGTTATAAAGTGAATTGTTTGATATAATAACACTGTTTTACCTAGTAAACTACTTGAGTTATTTGTACTGCTGCCAAAACAGATGAAAATATGCAATTAGATTTTATTTGCAAGGCATAGATAGTGTGTATGTTCCGAGGTAAAGACGGATCCTAAAATATAGCCTTATTGTTGCTATATTTTACATATCTTATTACTACTTCATTGCATACTGTATCTTTATTCCAGCAGTGGAAAACCTGTATGGGGCACTGAAGAACATTGACCGCTTGGACATTGTGAAGTCTCTGGAGGATCCGGTGCCACAAGAAATACCAGAGGCAGGAAATGACAGAGCATGTAGGATGTCCGAGCGTGACTCCACCCTGCTTTCTCCAAGTGTCGTTAATGGTATGAACAGGCTGCACAGTAAGCTGAATCCTCACCACACAGTATATATGCAGTACAGTGGTCCATGGCACCACTCCTTAAACACAAGTGCATGTGTTGGGTCAGAATCTGCATGGGCACACTAATCCCCAAGAAGGAGGGAGCATGTTCATACCTATTAGTCCAGAGTGCATTTTTGAATCTGAAAAAAATATATATGAATAAATTTAATTTAACTGCTGTTTTGGATGGCTTGGTTTCACACTCCTTATAATTACAAAAACAAATCTAAAAACAATTGAACAATGTAAATGAATGGGCATAGAAGCATATCCTAGCACCCAAGACACGGAAACTAAGCTAAATAAATACATAGACATAATTGGATTAATAAATAACTAGTATGTAAACAAATAATTATTTTAATTATGATAATTATTTTGGCTTTATAATTTGACACAGTGTGTGTTTCCTGCATCAGCTACAAAATGATGCTGCAAAGCAAAACATGAGTGACCAAGAACACCTTGTTTAGACACTCTTGGACCAGGGTGTGATTGCTTTGTGTTCACGTACCTAACAATCGTTCAGCGAAAAACACTGAATGTGACTCACTCTGAATGGGAGAAAACTCCATGGTTTGATGCTAACAGAATTAATACTGCACATGTATGCATTCGGTAATGCTTTGTCGGTGGTGCACCTTCTTTTCAGACTTGCAGAATTCAGGACGAACTGAGTCAAGCAGGTCTAACTTGAGTCTTTCGTGTTACAGAGGTGGGCTGTTTTTATAAACCCTTGTGTGGTGTTAATCAATAAACACCTGACCTTAACCACACTTACATTACTGAATACAATATACACTCACTGGACATTTTATTAGGTATACCTTGCTAGTTTGGACCCCGTTTTGCTTTCAGCAGAGATGCTGTTCTGCATTTATTGGTTGTATCGAATGGATATTTTAGTTAATGTTGCCTTTATATCATCTAGAACCAGTCTGTTTCTGCCTATTCTCTTTTGACCTCTTACATCAACAAGTTGTTTTTGTTCAGACAACTGCCGCTCCCTCGATATTTTCTCATTTTCTGACCTTTCTCTGTAAAACCTAGAGATGGTTGTGTGTGAAAATCCAAGTAAATCAGCAGTTTCTGAAATACGCAGAGCAACCCGTCTGGCACCAACAACCATGCCATGTTCAAAGTCACTTTGTTCCCCATCCTGATGCTTGGTTTACATTTCAGCAAGTTCTCTTGACCACTTCTACATGCCTAAATGCATTGGATTGCGGCCATATGATTGGCTGATTAGTTATTTGTGTTAACAATTAATTGAACAGGTGTACATAAAAAACTGGCCTGTGAGTGTGACTGAAAATGTGGTTAAGTCATGGTATTGGATTGAAATAGTAAATATAAATGAAACTAATTCTTGTATAAAAATAAATAAATATATGAAATAATATATTTTTTTAATTATTTTTGATAAATCGAAAAGAATATTCTTAGAACTATTTATTAATTAAGAATTATTTTAACATTTACACTCTGCCCAAAACAAATCCATATAAATATATCCAGAAATCCATATAAATATATATATATACACTATAAAAAAGTATTCGCTCACTTGCCTTGACTCACATGAGCTAATCAATAGGGTTCAATGTGAAGTCGGTCCACCCTTTGCACATAGAACAGCTTCATATCTCCTAGGAAGGCTGTCCACAGTGTTTACGAGTGTGTTTATGGGAATTTTTGACCATTCCTTCATAAGTGCATTTGTAAGGTCACACAATGATGTTGAATGAGAAGGCCTAGCTTTCAGTCTCTGCTCTAATTCATCCCAAAAATGTTATATCGGTCAGGACTGTGCAGGACAGTCAAGTTTTTCCACAGCAGACACTGTCAACCATGTATGTATGGACCTTGCTTTGTGTACTGGTGCACCGTCATGTTGGAGGAGGAAGGGGCCAGCTCCAAATTGTTCCCAGAAAGCATTCATACACCAGTGGCAATGGAAGTGTTTAATACACCTGATTCCAATAATTTAGAAGGATGAGCAAATACTTTTGGTAATATATTGTTTGTGTAAAATTTAATATGTGAATTAAAATAATGTAATAGTGTTTGTGGGGCACAACAATAACAATAAACCATATGCAATAAAAATACTTGATACTTAAAATACTTTTTATTTACCCGCAATATAGGCAATATAAAATAGAAACCCGATTCCAAAAAAGATAGGAAAAAGTACAAACTGTAAATTAAAAACAGAATGCAATAATTTACACATGTCAAAAACTGATATTGTATTCACAATAGAACATAGACAGAAATCAAATGTCAAAAGTGAGACATTTAAAAATTTTATGCCAAAAAATTTCTTGACAACAACACATCTCACAAAACTGTGAGACATCCTCTTTTCTCTTTACACCAGTCTGTAAACGTCTTGAGACCTAGGAGACAAGTTGGTCAAGAATGTTAACCCGTTCTTGTCTAATGTACGATTCTAGTTGCTCAAATGTCTCAGGTCTTTTTTGTTTTTTTTATTTTCCGTTTTATGATGCACCAAATGTCTTCTATCTGGACTGCATGCAGGCTAGTTCAGTACCCGGCCACTTCTTCTACATGATGTTGCAATTGATGCAGTATGTGATTTGGCATTGCCATGTTAAAAAATGCAAGGTCTTTCCTGAAAGAGTGTCCTTCCAGATGTGTAAGCTGCTCATGCCACACGCACTAATGCAACCTCATACCATCAGAGATGCAGGCTTCAGAACTGAGCGCTGATAACACTTTGGGTTGTCCTAATCCTCTTCAATTCGAATGATATGGCATCCCTGATTTCCATAAAGAACTTTAAATTTTGATTCATCTGACCACAGAACAGTTTTCCACTTTTACACAGAGCATTATAAATGAGCCTTGGCCCAGAGAAGATGTCTGCCCTTCTGGATCTTGTTTCGATAGACTTCTTCCTTGAACTATAGAGTTCAATTTGGCAAAGGCAGATAGCACGGTGAATTGTGTTTACATTTTTTTTTTTTCAGTACATGTCTGTATTGTGATGTAGTCCCGTTTAAGAACCCGAAGATCTCGGGCACCCAGTATGGTTTTCCGCCCCTGACCATTACGCACAGATATTCTTCCAGATTCTCTGAATTTTTTTGATGATATTATGCACTGTAGATGATGATATGTTTAAACTCTTTGCGATTTTACACTGTCGAACTCCTTTCTGATATCGCTACACTATTTGTCAGTACAGAATTAGGGAAATTTGTGATCCTCTTCCCATCTTTACTTCTGAGAGCCGCTGCCACGCCAAGATGCTCTTTTTATACCCACTCTTGTTAATGACCTATTGCCAGTTGACCTAATAAGTTGCAATTGTTTGTACCTTTAACTTTTACAGCCTTTCCTAACTTTTTTGGGATGTGTTGATGTCATGTTTGTTCTTTTTCTCAACTTTTTTGGAATTGGTTTTGTATATGGTTAATATTTATATTCCTAACATTCTCATTTTTTCAGAAATCATCTTTAAGGCTCCCTGCAAACATTTTTAACAAATTGATATGGGTCTAGAGGCTCAGCGGTACAATGAGTAGTGCTGTCGCCTCACAGCAAGAACCCTGGTTCGATCCCTGGGTGGAACTCTGGAAATTCTGTCTGGAATTTGCATGTTCTCCCCAGGTTTTTCCGGGTATTCTCTGGGTTCCTCCCGCATAAAAAAATGCAGGCTAGTTTAATTGGTGTCTCTAAAGTGGCCCTTAGTGTGTGAGCCCTATAATGGAGTAGCGTCCAGTCTAGTGTTGTTGCGCATAGTTTCCAGCTGGCCCATGACCCTGTGTGGATTAATCAGTAGATAATGAATATGGGTTTAGTCCACTCTCCCACCTCAAGTGTAATAAAATATGTAAGGGGGTAATGTAAATATGTAAGGGGGTGTAAAGTAAAAAATTTACTGAAAATTGTCTTCACAGAACCATGGCCAAGGTGTCTGAGGTTCAATTTAGTACAGATTGAAGTGAAGGCACGGCGGTGCAAGAAGATGGGTTTGATACCCAGGTGGAACATGCTGGTAAATTCTGTGTAGAGTTTGCGTGTCCCCCCCCATGCTCAAGTGGGTTTACACTGGGTGCTCTGATTTAATCCTAATCTCACAAGACTTGCATGCTATGAGAATTGGAGATGCCAATTTGTGTAATCGTGTACTGTTTATATAAACTTGATTATATCCTTTTTTTATGAATGTAACATTGTGTCTGTCAGAGAAATGACATAAAAAAACAAATAAATAAACAAGTACACGTTGAAACCGTGTCCCACAGACCCAAATACAAATGAGGGTTAAAAAGAGACTGTCACTGGCTGTCTAAAGACTTTACTGCACCCCAGTGTTAAAAGTAGCATGGTCATGCTTACCAAAGATACATGATGACCATAAATCATAATATCTCAGCAAATTATATTGAGTCAGGCTATATTATGTTACCATGTAAATACATTGTTGCCTATATGATATCTGGACCACATAATCAGGCACTTTATAGTATATTACATTTTAAGAGATTTCTACTATATTTAATATGGCGGCAGGCCACATTTTCTCACAAATCTTTGTTACTCTGTGTGTACTGACATGTCATCTGCAGCCCAGCCGCCCTTCTTTTCCTCCTCACAGCTCTCCTCTACGACCTCTGACCTCATAACAACCTCATGCTGACCTCTTCTGGGCCTCCTTTTTTCTCTCATCTCAGTTTTGCTTTTCTCTAATGGTCCTGTGTTGTGGAAAAGAGCGTCCTCTATCCTCCTCTGTGTGCATGTGCATGCTGCTTGAACCAACTCGTGTTTTGTCTCACAAAATCTTGTTGTAAACAACATGTGTAGGATCTGCATGGCATGCTTTCTATGTATTAGTATGTATCTTCATGTATAGTGAGCGGTTTTATAATCAGTGAACATTTTGATGTAATTTATATGAGCAGTGTGCATACCTCTTTCCAAAACGCCTCTCTATGTGACCAGGTCATGTGTTACAGAAGCGTTTTTGATATCCAAGATGATGTGCCCGTGTGTTTTGCTGTTGTCTGTGTATACATTTTCAGTAGGATACTAGCGCTGACACGTGTTGGTTGGTTGCACTAACATGGTCACTGAGTGAAACATTGTGAAACCAGCTTAGTAATGAACTTCGATTACAAAAAGCTACTGTAACAATCAGTTAGGTATTTTATAATATAATGCAAAATAAATCATACAATATAAAAACATTGTTTCTTATATTTACTTTGAAACACCGTGTGCATTTTCCATACTGTCTCAACTTTTTCCGATTCAGAGATTTTTATTGTAATTTTAGCTACATACATTGTATACAGTACATAGTTAAATGAGACAGTGTTCCCCATGGCCAGGTCCTAAATAAAACAACATTTTAGACAAAACTACATAAAGTGCACTAGTGCAAACATATGCAATAGTGCCAAGCAACATGCTCAAAGAACAATTACAATAACATAGAACACATGACAATTTCTAATATCAATCACAATAAATACTAGGGAAGGGAGACAGTGCCATTTTGCCAATTTTAAGTAGGTACATGTAAAACATTGTAATGTCAGACAGAATAGAAGTGATAACATTGTAGTTGTGTGTTTGTTGTGTGCCTGGATGTTCAGTTCCTGGTTTAGTAGTCTGACAGCTTATGGAATGAAGCTAATGTTTAATATTGTGATGTGGAAGTTTTGGATTGGATAAAGGTTTCATCGTGCCAATAGATGCCATAAATCTCGGGTATAGAGTAAATTTCTAAGCAGGAATTGATTTAGTTGCATTTCAAGGTGTTGAATTCTCAATTCTAATATGTCAGAGGATATGTAAATGTACATTTTCAAATAGAAACATTTTTATGATTGAAATTTATGCTGTGTATTACACATTTGGAAATGTTGAGTTACAAGAGGAATACACACTTCAGAGTTATTCTACAAGTACAGGGGTTAGACAATGAAACTGAAACACCTGGTTTTAGACTAATTTATTAGCATGGTGTAGAGCCTCCTTTTGTGGCCAATACAGCGTCAGTTCGTCTTGGGAATGACACATACAAGTCTTGCACAGTGGTCAGAGGAATTTTAGGCCATTTTTCTTGCAGGATATTGGCCAGGACACTACGTGATGCTGGTGGAGGAAAACGTTTCTTGACTTGCTACTCGAAAACACCCCAAAGTGGCTCTTGATACATCACAAAGACTTGCCGTCTTAGTCACAGATGTGCCAGCAAGATGTGCACCAACAATTTGTCCCTTATTGAACTCTGGAATGTCACCCATAATGTTGTGTGCATTGCAATATTTTGAGCAAAGCTGTGCTCTTACCCTGCTAATTGTTCCTTCACACTCTGCTCTTACTGGTGCAATATGCAATTAATGAAGATTGGCCAACAGGCTTGTCCAATTTAGCCATGAAACCTCCCACACTAACCCCTGTATATGTAAGAAGTAAGTCCACAGAAAAAGGTGTTTGTTATCAAAAGCAACAGTTAGGTACAGAAAGAGAAGCAGAAAAGATAAAGGGCAAAACAGAATCACAGACACACATGGCAAAAAGCACACAGAGCAAAAAAGACAGTCAATAAACCATTCGAGGCAAAAAGGCATAGTCAGAACAAGGAACATTGGGAAATAGCTACAAAGAACAAGCAGAGATTCTAACATAAACACTAACAGAAATCGTATGTTGTTACTGCACAGTGAACTCAACTAAAATCCCAAAACAAAGCAAATACATTAAACTGATAACAGGTGAGTCTACTAAAATCATTAATACGCCAGGCATTGTTGAAGTTGTAGGTGCTCCATAGCAGCCACAATTGACCACCACTGAGTGTTGGCGTCCTCTACCTAGCATTAATGCTGGGTTCTGACACTAAAGGAAAATAACCTGCTGTGGGATGGTAACTCACGTGCCTCCAATTTGAATTGTTTGCTATTATAACATGTGTAATGATTATTTCAAAATTTCACATTTTTATTAATCAGATGTTATTAGAACAACTACTTCAGTATGTTACTTTACAATTATTAGATTCTAGGAATCAAATGTATTTAAAAATTAATATGCAACAAAAGGGGGTTAAAATGTGACCCTTGTTTTGCTATGTTTTTTTTCCCAATATAGTTTATAGTGATGTAATTATTTTTCAAGAGATACCAAGATATATTTGTGATAGCGTCCCAGTACAGTGACATGTCAGCACAACTGTAGCGGTGTTTCCATTAAAGTATTGCACAAAACTGTTTCAATACTTTAGCTTTTTCAAGTGCAAATGCAACTTGAAGATGTTTCCACTGACTAGAATTTGGAGACGTTGTATCGAGAGATTTTGTTCTATTACCTTCTTTTATTATATTGAGAAATATCTCAGTTTCTACCTACATCCACACAAATCTATCCATAGTTTGTTTAACACCAGACTTTTCAACCAGTTTATTAAAAAATACCATAAGAGAGTGTAAAAACCTTTTTTTTTTGAAAATATAGACAAAAATCAGGTGTTTCAATTTTTTTTCAAGTTTTTTCAAATGTTTAAATGATATTTAAATTTTGAGCAAATGTAAATTTAATGGAAACACATCTACTGGTTGTGTGTGGGACTGTGTGTTTGTGTGTGTTGGTGGATAGATGTGTACAATGTGTACCCTGTGCTATTTTGACATCATTTTGTTGTTTGTGTGTGCTCTTGTAGATACAGACCAATAATGTTACAGAGTGAATTGAGTAATGTGCAGTGGTGTGTGTTAGTGTGTATAGGTGTTTGTTAGTCTGTAGACGTGTGTGTTAGTATGTGGTGTTGTTTGTTTGTATGTGCTTATATATAGAAATGTGTGTTAGTATGTAGATGCCTTGCACTGTGCAGTGGTTCTTGTTCACATCTGTATTGCCAAAACAGGAAGGACAGGGAATGTCTCTGTAAAATATCACATTTCATCTACATCTTCCTACATCTGTTTATGTTTCTCATTGTTTACTATTCTATTTCTTTACCACTATATTAATATTTAGTGTTTGAATACAGAGAAGTATTCATCATATAGAATTTTTCGACATTTGTCGTCTTATATTCTGAAATTGAAATGCCCTTTTTAGGATTATTTCATACACAATCCTAATTTCAATGAAGTTGGGACATAAATAAAATCAGAATGTGCTGATTTGCAAATACTTTTCAACACATATTCATTTAAATACACTACAAAGACAAGGTATTTAATGTTCAATCAGATAAACTTGATTGTTTTTGCAAATATTCACTGACTTTGATGCCGGTAACACATTTTAAAAGGAACATACCACAGACGAACAGGTTAATTATAAAGAAGTGAGTGTCATGAGTGCCAGTGAGCATCCTGGAGAATCTAGAGTAATCTATATCAAAGCAGAAAAACCAAAAATAAATACTCTTGACCTTCGATCCCTTAGGCGGAACTGCATTGAAAACCGACATCATTCTGTAACGGATATTACCACATGGGCTCAAGGACACTTCAGAAAACCATTGTCAGTGAACACAGTTCATTGCTCCATCTAGAAGTGTAAGTTAAAACTCTAACATGCAAAGCAAAAACCATATATCAAAAACACCCAGAAACGCCACCCGAGGCCCAGCTCACCTGAGATTTTTATCACCGAAAAAGCAAGAATCTCTGATGGGTGTGGTATGGAAAAGCGTTAGTGCCTATTGCATGGGTAACATTGCATATCTATGAAGGCACCATTAATACTGAAT
>JAOUQV010000018.1:10542352-10552378 GCA_028565295.1 Aspidoras spilotus | reverse complement strand
ATTTATTGTTGTGGTGATTGTAAGGTGTCCTTGAGTGTCAGAAAGGCGCCATGAAATAAAATGTATTATTATTATTAAGGGCATTTAGTTGATTTTTAATCGTGAGCTGAAAATATCTGAATTGACACTGCTGCTTATGAATTTTAATAATTCTAATAATTATATTATTATTATTGATGATGATAATAATAATAATTCTTATTTAAATTGATACATTATAGATCCCCATAGCTAAATAATTTTTCTGCATTTAACTCATTTGGGGTTGCGCTTAGAACACCCGGAGCAATGTGCTGCCCCTCTATTGCTCTATTCGCTGTGACTTGCCTGGAGTGGGGATTGAGTCTGAGTATTTTGGTCCCCAGCCTTAAGCGAAGAGATTTCCTGTTCTGTGTGTTTTTTTTCTGGGTTCTCTGGTTTCATTCCAAAGACACACCTAGAGATAAGTGATATCTCCTGAGTGCCATGTTTGAGTGTTTGTTCTCTACAATGGAGTGGTGCCTTGTCTAAGGTTGTTCCTGCTATGCAATGTCTGCTGCTATTTAGTTATTGGCTTTCTTATTTTTCTTTTGGCCTCTCCACTTTTTTCAGGGGTCATCACAGCAAGTCAAAGAACTTGCATCATTGATTTGGCACGTTTTATGCCAGATACCCTTGAAGCTTTCACCTTTTATCCAGGCTTGGGACAAGACAATTTTGCATCTTCAATTCACCTATCATGCATTTGAACTCCACACAGATTTCCCACATTCTGGGAATCAAACCCGGATCCTTCTTCCTGTAATGCAACAGCACTACACATTGCGCCACCGTGCCATAGTTTATGGCTTATACTTGGCATATACCATTTACTGGCTGTTACTGGTATGAGAGTGAACAAGTGAGCAATTGTCAGAATCTAAAACATGTAATAATGTAATTGAAGAATATATTTGCCCACAATTTATTAAGCATCAGTTGCTATTAAGTAATAAAGCATTCCACTAAGATGCTACAAATGGGTATATAACAAATTGTTGGTAATCATGATTGACAATAAACGTAATATATACAGTATTTTGTTCACTGGAACTCAGACCAATGTATTTATTTATGCAAATGATTTAACATCTAATTATTTATCCAGTATTTATCCTGGTCAGGTTGGTAGTGCAGCCACTATATATTGCCAGTTCATCACAGGACACTGCATATATTTGCACATTCATTTACAAATAGAAGTAATTTATCTGCAATAAAATTAAAGCATGCTTTTGGAAGGTATGTCAATTCACACCACTCTTGTTCCATCCATAGCGTCTCTTTTTCCTCAGTTTTATCATGTATGCTAGACAGGAATATGTTGGGAGCGAAAATAAAGTTCTGACCTAAAGCACCAGAGGGCAGCACCACCTCCGGACTCACCATAACTTCCAGACTCTCGTTTCCAGCATGTCCCACACTCCCCTGAATATTGATTCACTGCTAGTTTCTTTAAGGTTGCATTAGTTAGAGATTCTCAGGACTCATCTTTGTGTTTTTATTATCTAATTCAATTCTTATTCTTATTCCTCTTTGTCTTCCTCCTCTTCTTCATCTTCTTCTTATTACTATTATTTATTTTACAATCTCTATTAAGCATTTATTAAAAAAGAATGGATAGATAAACGTTAATGGATAAAATTTCAATCCTGAGCACTGAAGAAAGAAGAAAGACATTCAGGCTTTTGAGAAAAAAAAGATTATGACCACTGAGCAAGTCTACAATATGACCACAACAGAAAACTAGTTACTGAACCACATCAAATCCTGCAACCTACATTTCTATGATCATGTGATGAGGCTGTCATATGATAGCACTAAAGGAAGTTTAGGGACAGGATCTCAGCTGGCAGGAAAGATTGAGAATAATCCGGATGGAAAATCACAACGTGGACTGGTTTACAGGGACCAGAATGCTACAAGAAATACAAAGGCTCAGCACACAAAGCAATGACAACATATGACACGACATGGCATTTATGAAAGAAAAGAAAAACAATTAACAACAGAAATGGTACTTGATAAAAAGAATCCTCATAGAAAAAAGAATGACATTCAGAAATATAAGTTTAATTGTTTCAATGTACTTTTCTACTATGTTCAAATGCTTTTCCAGCCTTTTTTGCATGCAATGAACAATCAGACTTATATATGAGATACTGTAGTTGCCTAGTTATAATTTCTAATTACATTGTATTTCTTAATCTGTCTTGTAGGACTCTGAGTATTTCAGATTACACCAGGATATAGCCACGTCCACTTTCAGAACAAAATCATCTGACCTATACCTATCACACCCTTTCCTGACATTTCTGAATAGCCTTCCTCTGGACTACAACTATGCCCTCTACAGCCAAATCTTTCAGCAGTTTGGAACCCACTTCTTTAGTTCTGGCACACTGGGAGGGCGGTATGACGTGCTTTTCCAGTATAATCGTGAACAGCTCAAGTCAAAGGGTATCTAAAACAGTAACATATCTGAAATTATAAACATCATTAAATGCTCTATCTTAAAGCTTTACTCTTACTATCTGCCATTTTCAGGTTTAACAGAGGAAAAAATTCAAAACTGCATCCAAACCGAATTTTCCCTCTTCCTCTTCATTCATTTTACACATTCACATAGCAATAGATGTGGTACCAACACACAGACCACTACATATGAAGGTAATGTTATAAAATATCTAAGAATCGTATATATTTAAACCTGCATTCATATCCACTGTTTTTGTAATATGGTAAATTTCCTTCTTGAAAAATTGAAAAGCATTATGCCAATATTTCTGTCTTTTTATTTAAATGTGTCTATTATTAATAAGCAGATAAATAAACTTCATGATCAGACAATGGAACTATAACTGATTCGGCTCTATAAGGATCAAACTAACAGTCACCTTCTGTTGCTTAAGCAAAACCAAAAAGTATTACTGACACTGATACTAGTAACAGCAGTGAAAGAAGTCTGCATAATAAAAGGACCCAGGCTACCTGACCCTGCAAATGAACCCCAGCACTTCTAGCTGTGAGGTGACAATGTTGCACCACTGAACCATACTGAAAAAATTTAATGGCTTACTGCATTACCTCAAAAGAACCTAAATATCTAAACAATCACAAATGACACCATGTTAAATAAAAGTTTTTCTTTGTTATACATATACATGTGTAATACATCTTATCTGGATCTTGCTCAGGATCATTTCTACAGACATCTGAGAAATCTATAACATCAGTGAAGGGAGGAAGATCGGAATATGCTGCAGCTCTGGCCTGGGAAAGGAAGAGTGTTCCACCAGACAGCACGACATACAAGGACTGGATAAAATCTACTATAGACAACCCCACTGTCATAGATTATGAGGTCAGAAATTTTTCATTATGATCAATCAGACGACAGTAGTTTTATTTTCTTTAATAATCAAACTCACATATAGTCGGTGTGATAAAGCAGCAATGATTTGAAACACAGATAAACATTAGCCATGTACTAACTTATATATACAGAATATACATCTCTCTCTATATCAGTGATACAGAAATTATACAAACCACATAAAATATTCATATATTCATTCTTTTTCTTCCGCTTAATACAAAAGGGGTCACGGGCCAGCCAGCGCCCGCCCAGCAACTCTGGGGCAGAAACGACAGTCTATCATAGGACACACACAGTCAAACATTCACACGCTAAGGGCCAATATACAGACAACAATTAACCTAGCATGCATGTCTTTAATAATGTGGGAGTAAACTAGTTATCTATTGAACTATTTTATTATTTGGAGTATGTTCTCCGTTGTCAGAGGATCCTATTTATAGCTAATAAGAAATTGTTTTATGAGGAGTTTAACATATCTACCAGACACACAGTATAATTTACAGCAGCACCTCAAGTTAACGGGAATTGGGTTGAACCTAATCTTGCTCCTTCTACCAGGGGAGAGTAAACCCACTTGACCAGGGATTTAAAAAAACATTTTTCACTTGATAAATAATTGATTTGTACCCCTTTACAAATGCTATACACAACAAGTGCAATGAGAGTATAAGTTTATGAGATAATTCTTGTACTATTTTACCCAGTTGAAGCCCTTGATAGATCTTGTACGAGGCATTCCCTGCGCTGTCACTAAGAGACGACACATGCATAAGGCTCTGGATGAGTATCTGGCATCCTTTGACTCATGTAAATGTGCCCCGTGTCCCAACAATGGCCGCCCCGCCTTGTCAGGGACAGAGTGTGTGTGTATCTGTCAGACTGGAACCTATGGAGCCAACTGCGAGAAACGGGCCAAGGACTACACTTCAGGTTAAAAAAATTATTACGAAATGTAAATGACTGACATTGAGATGCAAGGATGTATTTTAGAACAACCTATTCAGATGAATAATATTCAGAGGTGGGTAGAGTAGCCAAAAATTTTACTTAAGTAAAGTAAGTCAAGTACAAGTAAAAAGTAATCATCCAAATAATTACTTGTATAAAAGTAAAAAAGTGCTTGGTGAGTAATTGAGTAACTTCTTGAGTAACGTCTGATTTATTTGTTAACACAAGCAATCAATCAGACAAAAATACATATTTAGGCCAATTAGAGATCATCTAATCAATAAAATAAATTAAAATTAATTAATTACAAAATAGCTTAAATTAAAATAATCCATGTACATTCAATTACTTCAATAAAAAAAGATATAAAATTAATAAAATAATAATATATTTTTTTTTTTGTCACAGGAGTATCACTAAAAAAGGAGAACTTTCTGTGAGAATATAACAAGTCTGTGTACTTAGTTTGTTCAGCTGAAAAGAGATTGAATATGGTCATGTGACAACACTGCACGACTACTTTTGATTCGTGAAACATAGCCACTTAGTAGAGCCTATGCAAGTCAATGTCTCTCTCTCTCTCTCTCTCTCTCTCTCTCGCTGTCTCTCTGTTTAAATAATACATTAAAATGAGGCATACGCAAAGGGGGGAAAAAAATGACCCGTCAAAAACCAAAAATGTAAAAAGGAAAGTAACAAGCTCAGTGTAGCAGTGTAGCAGTACAGTATAGAGTATAGTGATTTAAACCTACTCTTAGATGCATATTTTTTTTAAAACTTGTTACTACCCCAATTGATAATATGAATGTGTGACAAGTTATAGAATGTGATAAAAGGTTTCTGTCCATATTATACAGGGTTAAAAAAAGTAAATTGTTAAATGTGCATGCTTTAAAATAGCTGAATGTTAATTGCATACCTTTTAATAATTCACACCCAATAATGAGTGCATAAAATGATATCTTTATTTAGAGTTCACAAAAGGGCAAACGAATGAAAAAAACTGGCTAAAACACACTGAAATCAGGACACAATAATCTTTCCTTTAATTCTAACATGTGTTTTTGGACTGTGGGAGGAAATTGGAGCACCTAGAGGAAATCCACATGAACATGGGGAAAACACGCGAACATCACACAGAAATGATCCAGGTTTCTATAAAGAAACAGCACTACCTATTGCACCACTATACTGCCCTTACATGCAAACGTATTGGACTGTATTTATATACTAAGAACTATGTACATTTATTGTAAATCTGATTAACAATTGGTTATAGTCAATGCGGGTTATTTATAGGAATCTCTGCATGCAATAGACTATGGTCTATTTTTCATACACTGCACACAGAAGAGTCTTCCTAAAGGAAGTATTTCTGATTAGGAAAACTGTGTTATTCATTCTACATAATAACTCCTCGAAAGAGACACACTGAATAGCCATTTAACTTATAAAGTCTCACAAGGCTGTATGTGCTACATTCTCCATACCCAGAGGCAGTTGATGGCCACTGGAGCTGCTGGAGCTCATGGAGTGTCTGTAACTCAAACTTAGTCAGGCACCGCTCTCGCTCCTGTAACAACCCAGTTCCTGAGAAAGGCGGATACCCCTGCCAAGGTCCTGAGCGCCAGGAGGAAGAGTGCCCTATCTCAATCTTCGAGCAGTAAGTGTGCAGCAATATAAAGCCCTTTCTATAACTTCATATTGATCAGCAATGCATTTTCGCAGGAAGGATGTATGCATAAATGATGATGACTTTAAGTCTGAGGGAGGCATTGAGAGCGTTCTGCCTCCAGGAGCATCTGGCTGTGCCAAACCCAAACCTCCTGCCCACAGCTACCTGAGGGTAAGTCCTTTGTATCTAGTCCTTTGTATCTTTCTTTAACGTTCTTTCTTTTTCTTTCTCTCTCTCTCTCTCTCTCTCTCTCTTTCTGTCTCTCTCTCTCTCTCTGTATGTGTGTGTGTGTGATACAGAAAAAAAATCCTCCTGACATACAACTTCATCACTTTGCGGTGGTTGGCTGCACAGATGTGGGGGAGGGAAATTTCCTATCAGCTTCAGTGGCAATTACACAAGTTACTCAACCACAAGTTTATGGTCTTCCTTAAGAAAAAACACACAAAGAAAATATGAAAGCTCCATACAGAAAAGAAGCCAGGACGCCCCATTCGGGAATGGAATCTGGAATCTTCTTGCTGTGAGGTGGCATCGCTACCCACTATGCCACCATGCCACCCAAAAAGCCAGCCTAATATATGTCCTTTTATAGTCACTTCTTTACTTCCTTCTCTCGATGAAGGCGGTCACTTTTTTTCACTCCTTATCTCTCCTGCTATGCTTCTCCTGTTTTGTCTAGTCTACTACTCTTAGAGACTTTTTTCCACTCTGCTCTTCAAATCAAGAAATGATGGAATTAATTAAATGGTTTTTCAACGCAATTGATACAACAAGGAGTTTGGGTTCGGGGGAACCAGCCTGTCCTGACGGAACGTTTGCTGCTGGCTACATGGACTTGCATGTGTCTGGCGCTATATAAGTTAAATGTATTATTATTATTATTATTACTTGAACCTCCATGTATTAACCAAATAGACAAAGAAGCATTTTTATATGAACTAATTTATAATAATTGATGCTTGCAGCATGGATACAATTGTGATACAGAGGCATGTTAAATATACTTTTGAATCAGTTTTACAGGTAGCTTTTTTCCACATTCCTGTTGTATTTATAGCTTGAGATGCTCGACAGTCTATGTTCATGTTTGTCTGTGTCTCCTCTTTATGACGTGCCATGCAATGTAATTAAAAGGCTAATCTGGACTTGTCGAGATCTCTAATATATTGAGCTCCTAGTAAAATTTTTCTTCTTTGCAGCAGCATATGTATTTCCCAAATACCAATATAAGCCTATACATAAATGGCAACTTCCTGTCCAGATATATACGTAGGTCACACATGCTGTGGGAATTTCAGATGCTGATTTTTGCACATATTCAGCAGAGATTTCTGCCTGTGGTCTTTATGCAGCAAATTATCAAGATCTCCTGACTGTTTTGTTTTTGGAAATGTTGTAGTTCACAGTTATTATATTCTTGTTACAGAAAAGTATTTCTCAGGTTTCTTTGTTTTGTTCTTATTGAATCATTTTATATACAGGAAACTGATGTTTCATATTTCAGTGTAACATAGGACATATGATTACATTATGTTTCTGTCATGTTTATCTTCTAGTTCAGGAACAGCGGTAGCTGTAAGTTCAAGTTTTGCTTTAAAGTGTTTAAAGTGTTTGTGTTTACTTTAAGGGTATAGGGTGCACCTGTTATTAATTTTAGCCCTGTCATAGACACCCCCCCAGTTAATTGGCACATGTGTGTGCTATATCTGTTGATGATCCATAGTCGTTTAAATAGGTTTGTGTTTTCTGTGACTGGCGCAGATCATTGTATGGGTTTATTTGTTTTGTATGGGTTTATAATGTTGTGGACGGTGATGTGAAAAAACGGGTTTAAGTTTATTTCAAAGGATGAGAAATAAAGATTACGTTCCTCCATCTCCCACTCTCTGTCCATGGTATAGTTCGAGGTTAGTGGTGCGACGCAAGCCCTTCACAACACCACCACTTGCGCATATCAGGTTATTTGATATGCTCAGATATCAGCAAACGGCTTTTTCTCCAGTTTGTTTAAATGGATACAATATTAAAAGTGTGGTGAACTGTAACAATTATCTGTTACATTCATACATATTTTTTATATTTTTTCCAATTTCCAGTTAATACACACAGATGTGTTGCATAAATGAGCTGTCAAAAAAGCATCTATGACTATAAGCATTTCTCAATTAAAAGTATGCCAATTTCTTACTTGCATACTTAGTAGTACAAACTTGTAAGCCTTGTAAGTTTGAAATTGTAAGAGCGTGCTTGAAAATATATCTGACATTTTCAATGCTTAGTACAAAATGTATTCTGGGGTATCTGGCAGCAGCAAGTCCACACAAGTCACCGCCTAATACTTGAACTGTATACAAGATCTCAAGCAGAGCAAAGAATTTATATTTTTATTCACTTAGTATAACTCAATGTCTCTTCTTTTCCAATTACTTTTCCTTTCTTATCATATCAGATCAATAAACGAGTGTATGATCATGGAGATCATGAAGAGTTTGTGTGCTTCACTGGTTTCGAGCTGGATGGTAACCCGCTCATTCACTGCCGGCAGGACGGAACTTGGGAGAAAGCGAAGGGCAGCTGCATCAGTATGTCTATAAAAAAATCTCAAAAATTTTTTTTGTGTTAAGGCCATGAGGACACCAAAATTAATACATTATGTATGAGGCGTGCTATTGTAGGAAAATAATCAGTCACTGTATATTACAGTAAGTGTCTATAACAGAATGTCCTTTAATGTTTCTTTTATTTAAATTTCTAGCTAAATTACAAAATATTTAAAAATGTGTGCTATAAGATGTATAATTGTTTTAATGAGTAATTTATCATTTATTCACAAACACCTTTCATACGTGTATGTGGAATGCAGGTAAAACAGTAATGCTAAGGGCTTATGTTATGTCAAGACAAGGCAGACAATACCAGGATAAAAAAGCAGGTGCAAGGTTACTTACAGAAATTAAAAAGACAATGGTCAGACAATAAGCAAACAGACTTTCACAGGATATAAATCCAAATGTGGTCAATAAACATACTCTTAGATTTTGGAACTAGATATTTATGGCAGTGAACTGGTGGCAGAAATTAAACAGTTGTGCTTGTGAACAGAGGCCATGGGCCATTTTGACTGCTGGGTCTCTGGTGACATTGTCAGGAACTGCATTGTTCGGAATTAAATTAATTTAGAGAGCACAAGCCAGTGTTCTAGTGCCGGTCCCAAACCTGAGTAAATTGTGAGGGTTACTCCATACCGAATCGGTTGCAGCCTGGGTTATCAATGACTGCCACCAGTACTGATGACAAACGGGATATTGGCAGAAATTGGGCTACTGTTTGTGAAAGACAATGACGACGGAAGCATGTGAGGAGACAGAGAGAGAACAGGAGAGTCAAAAGGGTAAGACTGAAGGTAGCAACTTTGAATGCAGGGATGATAACTAGGAAAGGTAGAGAACTGGCTGTCATGATGGACAGAAGAAATGTGGATATGTTGTGTGTGCAGGAGACTAAGTGTACGGGGAGTAAGGCTTGAAGCATTGGTGCAGGTTTTAAACTGTTTTATCGTGGTGTGGATAGGAAGAGAAATGGAGTTGCAAAGAGTGTTGTTGAGGTGAAAAGGTTTTCAGATACAGTGATGAGTTTAAAGTTAGAAATTGAATGTGTAATGTTGAATGTTGTCAGTGGCTATGCACCAAAAGTTGGCTATGAGTTGGAAAAAAAAAAGATTCTGGAGGGAACTAGATGAAGTGGTAGATAACATTCCCAGAGTGGAGAGTGTGGTGATTGGTGCAGATTTCAATTGGCTTTTTTATTCAGGAAACAAAGGAGATGAGGAGATTATGGGCTAGTTGGGTATTAAGGATAGGAACCTAGAAGGAAACAAAGGAGATGAGGAGATTATGGGCTAGTTGGGTATTAAGGATAGGAACCTAGAAGGACAGATGGTGGTGGATTTTGCAAAGAGGGTGGAAATGGCTGTGGTAAACACATATTTCCAAAAGAAGGA
>JAOUQV010000018.1:10468621-10482690 GCA_028565295.1 Aspidoras spilotus | reverse complement strand
AAACTTCCACATCATTGCATTCAGTTTTCTATTTACTAATCTCTACTTTGTCCCAACTTTTTTGAAATCAGGTTTGTAGAGATTGAGATCATTTAGAGCTTTATACGTGAGTAGAAGTTTATAATAAGCATTTCAATCTCTTGTCTGCTGTTGCAGATCTGAAGATTTAAAAACCCTTACTAACGTTCCTGGCTTTTTCCACTAGAGTGCGCTCTACCAACTGAGCTATCCAAAAGCAATTACAACTTTCTTATTTAAATAAGGTTTTCATAACATGAACTTCATCTCAGTAAATGCACATTAATTGATTAAACCTATAACAATGGCCATCTAGTTGAGTTGTTTGAGAAGGTACATACATACATAAGTAATGTTAAAGTTTGTACTTACTATATACAGTATCATTGTTTTTAGCTTGTTGCTTCCAGTTCATGTGCAGGTGGCGCTCGGGCAGAGTTAAACACAAGCATGATTCTGATGCTGGAATTGAGTGCTAAAGTATGTGATTTGACTTTTAGCGCCAAAAAAACCTCAGCAAGACTCTTTCAGGCACTGAACAATTCCAGAAAGCCTTTAGCTTTATGGGGAAATAATATGTGTCATAATTCAGCAGTGCAGATTACTTGATGCTTGGCCAGTGACTATAGGGCTTTATTACAACATTATTTGTTTTCATTTTGGCTGAGCAAATGTAAGGCAGGGAGGGTAGTATAAAAGCATATTTTTGGCTGTGATATCACTACCAGGATAAATACTGCAAAAAATACATATAGCCAATATGTATTACATCCTGTCCTCTGAACACTGTATGTCTATCACCTATGACACAACCTTGACATTAACCTTTGATTTTTATGTGTCTTATCTTATGTCTTATATTCTTTCGTGTCTAAAGAAATGCAAATAAAGACATTTGTTATAGTCAGTTTCATAACATTGACAGTTTAATACCTTCCACAATGATTAGAATTCATCTCAAACTGTGGGGAAATTACAATCAATATTTTTAATACAACCCCACGCAAACAAACACAGAAACACAGAACATTTAAACTTTTCTCCAAAAGTTTAATTGTCAAATTAAATCCTAATTAATTGAAAATGCTTAAAATAACAAGAGTTATGGATATTCTTTGAGTTGAAGGCCAGATATACTGCAGTTATTGAATCCTCGGAGGACCCGTGACAGTGGAGGTTATGTAATTTCATACTTGACACATAAGCTTTTATGTATATATTTCCTCTAACCAATATAATGGTGTTATTAATATAATGGTATCGGCTTAGTTTTGCCTAACTTCATGTAAGTATTGTCAGTCAGTTCAGAAGCAGTGTTTCTCATTGTAAGATTGCAAAGAATTTAGATACTTTACCATCTAGAGGTTAAAATATCATGAAAAGCTTCAGGGACTCTAAGTGCATAAAGGCCAAGGAGATAAACTTCTGCGGAATTCCCATGAATACCAAGCTCTCAGATGGTATTCGTTAAGAAATGTTCATTCTACTTTGATGGACATACACTAGTCATATGTGCTAGGGAGTACTTTAGAGAATCATTAACACTGATTATAATAATGGATGAAACGACTTGCCTTGTCAAATGACATCACATAAGGATAAATTGACTGAGCTTCCCAATGTCCTGCCAGCTATTGCAGCCTTGGGAAGTTGAACCTATGTTACTAAGGCGCCTGGCTTTTTCCACCAGCAGTGCACTCTACCAACTCAGCTTTCCATGCTGCAATGGATGATGATATATATTAATCATATTAAAAAATATAATAATATAAAAATATGAGCAAGTTAGTTTAAGTTAGGGTACACATTATTCTTTGCAATTATTCCCATTATTTGGGTACACTGTAGTGGCAACAGTGGCGCGATGGCACAGTGGACAGCGCTGTGGCCTCACAGCAAGAAGATCCTGGGTTCAAGCCCTGGGTGCGGTGACTCAGGAAATTCTTGTGTGAAATTGGCATGTTCTTGCCGTGTTGGCTGGGTGCTACGGCATTCCAAATACATGCATGATAGGTTAATCGGTGTCTGTAAATTGCCCGTTAGTGTGTGATTTTGTGTGTGTGCCTTATGATGGATTGGCGCCCTGTCTAGGGTTGTTTCTGCCCTCGCCCAGAGTTTATGGTTGTGCACCAGCTTTCCCGTGACCCCAAAACTTGCCTTTAGTTACATCTTCTGTTTTTGCTAGTTTGTTGCATTTAAGATCATACAGATTTAAATGTCCATTCCATTTCTGTAAGACATGGGTTCTCTTACATCTGTCGTAAATTAACACCACATTCCACCATAACAACATCATACCTAAAGTGAAATATGGTAGTGGCAGTATAATGGCTTAGAATTGTTTTGCTTCTGCAGGCCTTGGACAACTTGATGAAATTTCATTTTACTTTTCTGCACTCTATCAGGATATCCTAAATGAAAATGAGACCTAAACCTTAAGTACAGTAGGGTAATGCAGGAGGACAGTGACTCAAAGTACACATGCGTGTTCAATACTTGAAGATTCAAAAGAAACAAAATGATAGATTTGGATGGCGTGGCAAGGACCGATAGAATTTCATTTAGATGCTATTGCAATACCTCAAATGGGCAGATCATGTTAATAAACCCTCCAATGTTTCAGAAAAAAAACAATTCTGGTAAAAAAGATAACATATAAAATACATTGTGAGCGTATATTTTTATAATGATAGCATAAAAGACCATTAATGCAGAATACCATTAATTTGCACTGCTAGTCAGCATGTCACAGCGTCTTTACAGTTCATCTGAGAGCTCACTTAGAAAACGCCCAGCATTCCAATCTGACAATCTGGGATGTGATTAACGATGTGTCTGGCCTACTGTGAGGATAAAATCTTGGCTTGCTTTTTTATAAAATGTGGTTTGCATGCTGAGGTTCGCCTCTGCTCAAACCCAAGATAAAGGAGTGTATGAGTCACTAGATAGGACCACAAGCTCTGCCACATGGGAACTTGAGCAGAACTATTATACCTCCATCAGCCCCAAGCTTTCCCTGGGAATCATTACTGTCCTTAGGCCGTAGGAGGAATTCAAACATTCCAAGGACTTCCTGGACAATTAGCATTAATCAGTCAGTCCTTTACTTTGTTAAACTCATTCATCTCAAGAAACAGAAGATGAATAAATATATGACTGGCATAAATCAGTGCACTGAACATTTCATTTCAGCTAATGTTACAAATATAATGTGTTTCCATGGTAACACGTTAAGATTAGAAGTCTGATATTTTTTAATAATGTTCTGCAGTGGGAAACACCAGCAGCCTCACTTCAAACTGTGATGCATTTATTTGCAACCACATGTCGAAATGTACTTCATTTCACTGCAATAAAAGATCTCACTGCATAATACGTTCAGCGCAGGGTTTTGACCGAAAGAGCTTTTCAGAGATAAGCCAATGTCGTAATCAAAATGCCCAGCATAAACCTCTTTCCCAGAAAGGATACGGTATTACAAAAAATAAGAATATCAAATAAAACATGAAAAAGTATGACTCAGAATTTGGACAGTATCTAATTTATAAGGTCCAAATCGAAACTACCGAAATATAGTGAGGTATAATTTGGCAACACTTGCAAATGTATTACCAAATCCTACTAAAGCATCGTAATTGAGAAATCACAGCGCATAATGCACCTCTGCGTGACAGTGACTGGATTTGTTTACAATATTAAGTGAGGTGGTGCTTGACTTCAATGTCACTTTACCAATATGAGGATTTTGTCTTTATCTCAGTTATTTCATAGATATTTTTTAATCTGAGGCTCTACAAATCACTGAATAAATCATATTTCTCTATTTAGGTCTGCGAGAGAGATGCCGTTTGATAAATAAATAAACTAATAAAACACATAAGCCTGTGGTAAATTGTTACAAATGTATTATACATTTTTGTAAAAAACCCTTATATTGATCTCTTTTAGTATCGGAAATCAGTGTATTTTACAGTTACATTTCTCTTTGTTCACTCAGCCAGAGTACCAGGAGAAAGAAGCAAGTTAATAAAGCAAAGTTCTAAGAAGCAATATGTAAAGATAGACCGAATACAAAACACAGTGTTAGACATAGTTTAAGTCTGTAATGGTTTCAGTAGTGTTTCCATCTTCAGGTAGTTCCGTCACTGTAGCATCATTGCCAGGAATTTATTGAATTCCCAGCAGTCTTTGTTCTTATTTGTGGTATTAAGAGGTAACTAGCAGCACCTGGGGCAGAAGTTATTCAAGCACTTGCTTTTGCAGATGCCCTTGCACATATTGTCACTATACATAATCAGGTATAATGCCTTGGCCTGAGGTTCTATATTAGTGTTAGTTAGCTGACACTTGGTGTGATGCTGTTTTGCTCATCTTAACCTAGCTGCTATCCCTATTATAATGGTAGTTCATGTTTGCCCCCTGCAGCACAGGTGATGCTGTGTTTTCCTTCAGAATACTGTCTGTAAAGGATTAGGCCATACATACTAAATATAGATTTAGTCACTTCTTGCTCTCGGCGAAGGCAATGGCATTCTTTTTCTCTCCCTTATCTCCCCTGCTATGCTTCTCCTGTCTTGTCTAGTCTACTACTACTCTGAGAGAGACTCTGAGAACTATGCTGGCGTGATTGGCTGTGACTGGCTGCCGATTCTTGTTTACACCACCTATCTTTACCCCACCCATTTTTGTAACGCGTCCTTGGGTACCTTGAAAGGCATATATAAGTTAAATGTATTATTATTATTATATTTAAAGTAAAGAAAAAATGTTTTATTTGTTATATATATTTATATAAATATATATATGGATATAAAGATAGAGATAGATAAATAAATAATTTAATAAATAATTTAATAAAATATGTCTAGGTGAAAAAAGGGTTTAGTTTTATTCTTTACTTATTGTGTAAACTGGAATAAAATAAATAAGTAGATATTTTGAATAACTTGACTGGTGATGTAACACATACAGATCAGATCAGCTTAAATTTCCTCTCTATCATCTCTTAACAACTGCGTGAGTTTTACACATATTTTAGGATATTGAGAGACAAATAATTTTTTGTTCACTACACAAAATTGATCAATGACCCAAATGTTAGACAGAAAATATGTATTGGCTTAATTACATTTGGCTTGAGTGGAACTGTAATTTTTTGTTGAATAATTTCTTTAATACTGTTCTTTAACTATGGACTTTGACCATAAAAACCATATGTGACCCAGGCAGTGCAGCAGTTTAACCCCATTTAAATGTCCAATTTAATTTCTTTTGACATGTATACATGTCTGACCAAACTGCAGGGTGCACCGATGCTTTATGGTTCTAGTTCGGCGCCGGTATGGGCATGCACTCATTTTGAAAATGAACCGTTTCACTGTTGACAAACTTACAGTAAAGCATGGTTACTCCTAAATGTTGAAATCTTTACTATGAACCAGATCTGCCTGGAGTAACTGCATGTGCTTTATGGAAATGATAAATCTAACAAAGTTGCAGATTTACAACCGACTGTGAAATAAAATCCATTTAAAAAAAAATGGTGATTAATGGCTACATCCCTTGAACAGTAGGATTGCATCAGAGGTAGAATCTATTAGTCAAAACAGGGACAAAAATCTGTATTAATTTCCTTTCTTAATCTCATTTCATAGTCTAGTGGATTTACTAGTTTGTACTGCTACTTCAACAGACAACTTACAACCAAATACGAAAAAGAAAAGCAGTCCAGCTCTGATTCATAACCTCCTAAATCGCACATCCTCTCTTTCATGAGCAACATTTATTCCAACATTAGTAAAATCAGTCATTAGTTGCTTAGCAACATGTCACCATGCCAGCATTCTGTTTCTTCTGTCTTAATGCTCCTGGGATGCCCGGTGCTGTGGAGTGCTGAATCTGGCTAAGTGGGGTTGGAAATGAGAAAATTACTGCTGCGTATGGAGCAGTGTTCTGTGAGACTCTCTGCTAATTGTAATAATAAATAAACAAACTCTTAAGTATCTTATTTAAGTGTAACCTGAGCCTCTGTGTCGTAGATCTGACAATTACATTATTTATCCTCATAAACAAACAAGGCAAATGAATTACATTGTTGCACAGTGAATTTATCAGCTTGACCTGGAGACTTCATAAAAAAATAAAATGTCTGTGTTGTATTTTCTTTTAATTTGTAAAAAAAAAAAAAGTAATTAGTTCAATTTAAGTTCACACCGGCAAGTTTATTAGGTACAGCTGTTCAATTGCTTGTAACTTGTAACACAAGTATCTATTCAGCCAATCACCTGGCTGCAACGCAGTGCATTTATTCATGTAGAGTTGGTCAAGACAACTTGCTGAAATGCAAACCGAGCATCAGAATGAGGAAGATTTGTGTTTCAGTGACTTTGAATATGCTTTTGTTGTTGGTGCCAGAGGGGTGGACTGAGAATTACAGAAACTGCTGATCCTGGGATTTTAACCCACAATCACCTCTAGGGTTTACAGAGAAGAATCCAAAAAGACAAAATATTCAGTCAGTGGCAGGGCAGTTGTGTAGTTAAAAATTCCTTTGTTGATGTGAGAGGTCGTAGAAGAATGGGCAGACTAGTTTGAGATAGAAATGCAACAGTAACACAAATAACCATGTTACAATAAAGAATACACCTCTGTTCTGAATGCAAAAGGGGGTCGAAAGTTTTACTAGCAGGGTGTGCCTAATAAAGTGGCCAGTGTGTATATAATAAACATTAATGAACATCAAGGTACGTATACATATCTGCCTTTAAGTCATTCAGTGCTTAGTTGGTAGTGGGTATGTTGCTGGAAATAGCCTTGCAACTTCAGGGCTGCAACAGCTGACAAGAGATTGGGATGTCTGGTCAGCTAATCCCCTACCCCGCTTAGCAATAACACCTACACATATTTGCAGATTATCCATTATATGGGCATGGATGAACCCAACTACCACCATTTTTACATTTTTTTAAATTCAGTGGCACACTAGACAATGTCAAAAAGGAAATACATCAGCAATTTGTCTTATTTGTTCTAGTCGGCTATTACTCAGAGAGATTTTTCCCGCTCTGCTCTTTAAATTAATAAATTATGGATTCAATTAAATGGTCTCTTAATGCAAATAACACCACTGTCTCAACAAGAAGTATGTGTCCGGGGGAACCATAGTGTACTGACTGAACATTTGCTGCTGGCTACACAATGGACTAGTGGGAGAAATTCTGAATCATTATCAAAGGTTTTTTGCTGATAGGGTTAGGCACTGTCCTGATATATCAAGAAAATAAACAGGAAACAGGAACAGCTGTCCGAGACACTTTAAAACTGCCCAACATGATTGACTGATTTGAATTGCAGCATGGAAAACATCTGCTAAGCTCTGCTAAGGCAAATGGATTGTATGAGAGTCTGAAACGGACATAATGAACATATTTCAGTAATTTTTATCCTAGCTTACAAACAATAATAGGCTTAAATTTTCTTTTGGCTAGCATTATATTAGCTATAGCCTTTCAAGGCTGTTGCTACGACAACATTCCTCTGGCTAGAACAGAGCGCAAATTAGCTCTCTTTAGGCAAAAAAATATCATTTTGGTCAGAAAATGAATTAAACCATTATTTTAGGAAGGTGACAATATTCTTTCCTTTTGATGAGGGAGGATTAGCACGATTGGATACTTCACTCCACCTATCTTTGTTTACCCCATCCATTTTTGTAAAGCGTCCTTGGATATCTTGAAAGGCACTATATAAGTTGAATGTATTATTATCATTATTATTATTATAAATGATTATAGTGAAGCGTTTATGCCCATCAATCTAGAACAGACTGTAAGTCTTACATGTCCTTCATACTAATTTACTCCAAGGTCTGACTGTGCAATGCTCAATAACTCAAGCTGTATCTCAGAGTGTACCAGCCACAATTAGAATGTTTACTGTTTATAATTCATGACAGTATAATTAGTAAAATACTTAATTAGTATGGATTATCTAATTACATGGATTATCCATATCCAATTGCAAGACTGAAGTTAACGTGTTGATACACTATGCATATGAACAAGTCAGAAGGCATGTGGGATTATTTGTTTGTCCATAACACACAGTGTATCAGCACTAAAACTTTATAACACTGGTCACAGTGGTGGAGCAATTATTGCATATTAAGGATTGTCCTGCAGCCACGGGACCTGGACACTGTGTAGTCATTGAGCAGACCATGAGCAAATCTATGTACCGAAGAATTTAAAATGTATATTAGAGGCCAACTAATCAACACCTAAACCTTGGTTCATAACCTGTATCCTAAGCACACCAGAAAAACTACATAAGAATAGATGACAAAAGAACAGCCAAGGATTTGGCATGTGCCAGTCAAATTTTAGACCTCTACCCATTTAAAATGCTGTGGAGAGTACTTAATAGTGCTGTGCATAAGCAAACTTAGTTAAAGTTCAGTTCTACATTGCTTGCTTTTAAGATACTTCTACAAGGTATTGGGTCATCTGGCTTTTATTTATTAACGAATAGCTTATGCATTTTGACTTAATATTTTGTTACAAAATATTGGCATGGTGGAATTTATTGTGTGTTGTTCTGCACACCAAATGTGCTTTATTATGTCCTCATATGTAAAACCTTGGAACTCAAAGTGGGTGTAATTGTATTCATATTACTATATGTCCATTATGGCAGCATGACGATTTCATAATCAGTACCACCTGAGTCACACAGCAGCAATTTCTTCCCTGAATACAGATGCTTTTCATCATATTATAAGCCTAAGGACTTTTTTGCATTTAAACATTGCCTTAGTACTTATTATACTCAGTCTTGATGATTTCACCTGTTAATTGTTAAAATCCCAATGGTGGATCCATTCTAAATATATTGCATAAACTGCATTGAAGACATTACATTTTATAAAAGAGGATTGTCTGGCTTCATTGTACTTTTGTCTGTCAAATAAAAGTTGACCTGATAAAAAAAAAATATAGCTTTTATTGCAGGCGTCTATAAACTGAGTTGTTTTTTTAGAGCATTGCATTTTATGACATTAGACAATCAGCTCCAGTCCAAAAAATATTTGATTTAGGGCCAGTGTGGGCTCTATAAACCACCTCTCATATATTAAAGCATGAAATATACAGGAAAACCTGGGTATTATTTATTCTATAAACATAGTTGTTCAGATAAAGATATATATCATGGAAGTTACTAAGAACTAATCTGGGTAGATAAAATTAAAACCCCTAACCTCAACCCCAACCCTAATCCTAAATGCTAATTTTAACCATAAATTTTCAACATTTCGATCTGATTCACTTTAGGTATTAACTAACTGCATTGTGTGTGCATGAACAGGTTTTTATATGGTCACAGTTTTTGTGATGTTATAGAGAGAGCCTAGTTCATATTGTATAGTATAGTTATTGATTATGGATCAACTGTGTCAACGCAGCCGTCCACCAGGAGGTATTAGCACCCCTCATGCTTCCTGCTGCTGACCAGATGGAGAGATGCTGATTTCATTTTTCAACAAGACTTGGCACCTGCACACAGTGCCAAAGCTACAAGTACCCGGTTTAAGGACTATGGTATCTCTGTTCTTAATTGTCCAGCAAACTCACCTGACCTTAACACTATAGAAAATCTAAGGGGTACTGTGAAGAGGATGCGGTACACCAGACCCAACAAGTTAGGCAAAAGAAGCCCCAACTAAGTATTGGGTGCTGTACATTCTGATACTTTTCATGTTCATACTTTTCATGTTTTCATACTTTTTTGCATTGGTTTAAAGTAATATTCTAATCATCCGATATACTGAATTTGGGTTTTTTATTAGTTGTCAGGTTTTTTTAATCAAATAAAAAGAAATAAACACTTGAAATATATCAGTCTGTGTGTAACGAATGTTATTAGAATACAAGTTTCACTTTTTGAATTTAATTACTGAAATAAATAATCTTTTTCATGATATTCTAATTTTATGACCAGCACCTGTAGATGACTGCTCATTGTCTATGTTTATGCCTGACATAGAGCTGTAAATTCATTGACAGTGGTATGAGGTTAAAAACAAAATCATAGCATAACAAATACAGGTACAGTAGCTCTGTTTGCTAATCTAACCATTAATCTATAATGACATTTTTGTTATGTATGTTTATAAAAATCACAAATTTTATATTTTGTGTTAGCTATAGAGGTCAAAGGATAGTTTAAAACATTTTCCAGAATTATAACTGAATTGGGCACTATATGCTCAAAACAAGAGTGCTGAACAGAATAAGACTGAAATAATAATAGTTATTAATAATATTTATAATAATAAAACTTTTTAGGACAGGAAACTTTTTAACTTTTCAGTGACTGTTTGCTCATGATATATATTATCACCCTTACTTTAATATATTGACTGATGAAATAAAAACAATACGCCTACACGGCAGCGAGGTTTATTCTGAACTCAGAATTGTCGGCTCAAGAAGCCTCACGCCACTCCTTATTAAGCCACTAACGCCAGTGTCAGTGTCAGTGTCAATAGGCTGCTTCCTGACCCTAATTGATTTTCCAATTTTCCTCCACTCACTGCTCTCAGACCCACAGTGTGGGACAGGCTATTTCGAGAGATGATATATTATTCATCTAAAAGTCAGTGGCGGAAATGCCACAAAAGAGGGGAACCTGTAGTCCTGCTTCCAAGATGCTCTAATGAGCTATGCCTGTGAGTGAGTCGTGCCGATGGCCCATTAAAAAGCAACTCCAGGTTTGCAGTCGTTAAAAAAACAGCAGCTGCATTTTCACAGGTCATGGCTGATAGAGGACTTGTGGGTTCTAAGTTCTCAGATACAGGCTAAGCTAATTGCAGAAATACTCATTAAATCAGATAAAGTAACTCATAAATCAGACTGAAGGGTTGAACTGTGGTCAGTCAGAGCTGTTTTGTGAGAGTAAATCTCCTCTGGGCTTTTTTTAATTTAATGCCTTAGATCTCATTACATCTTTTCCTGACAGAGTTCCAGCAACTGTGATACTTTGCAAGGCCTGCCCTTGTATACAGCTGGTTTTCATGTGCTTAGATAGAAAGTGATATACAGTATATACTTAAATAATGTTAGGAACATGAGCATGCAACCCGACTCTCTCTATTCTTGTCAATAAATATTTTACAACTTCAGTATTAAGTTTTACCATAATTTCAGCACGTACACATTCTGTAATCTACAGTTTAATTCATCCCACATTAGCTCATGTCACACCCAACATAAAATCAACTGACCAGATAATTAAATAATATTTATATTGGCGTATAAAACCCACATTATAAATTGTCTAAAATCTGTATCATGAGGAGTTACTTAAGTCCTTTGGCATAACTAAATATGGGTTTAAAGCTTATTTAAAAGAGAAGTTCTTAAACTAACTTTAAATGAAAGATAGCAGCACCAACAAGAGAAGGAAGCTCCTATTTAAACCTAATTAACGTATAAATGTATATAAATATATATAAAAAAGTAATATAAAAATAAATATTTTAAGGTATGACAGTTGTGGGGTGGCACGGTGGCACAGTATATAGTGCTTTGGCCTTACAGTAAGAAGCTCCTTGGTTCGAGCTCCGGGTGGGGCAACTTGGGAAATTTCTGTGTAGAGTTTGCATGTTCTCCCCATGACCGCGCAGGTTTCTCTGGGTGCTCCTGTTTCCTCCCTAAAGACATGTATGATTAATTGTTGTCTCTAAAAATTGCCCATTAGTGTGTGAATGTGTGCGCGATCATGTGTGTGTGCCCTATGATGGATTGGTGCCCTGTCTAGGGTTGTTCCTGCCCTCGCACTCAGAGTTGCAAGGTCAGCACCGGCTTCCCTGAGACCCTAATACTAGGATTAATCAGTTATAGAAAATGAATAAATGAATGAAAGATGTTCCGTGGGCAGAACACATTCTTCAGATGCAGAGGGCCTGGGGCATGGGTATAACAACTCCATGCAGAAAGATGTCCCACCCAGGAACCCAATCTATCAGAGGGCACAAAATCATAATCATACACTAGGGACCACTTTTTAGTCTTTGGAATGCAGAGGAAAACACGAACATATGGAATACCTGCAAAGACCTGGAATACCTTATAAGTAATCTTTGCTGTTTTTCACACAGAATCAAATTGCAGATTAACATTGCAGTGTTTTTCCAAATCACCATCATCATCTTCTTCCTCCTCATCCCTGATATGGGATATAGGTTTTCTGTCTTTACCCCTGATGTTGGCACAAAGCTGTTTGGGCATTAGCTATGAAATAACGGTATCTACAATTGTTAACTCTGTGACACAAATAATGTTTAAAGCAATGTATGACAATATCAGGATGTAAAGGCTCATATGTCACACTAGGAATCACTTGAAACCAATATTTCAAGAGATTAAAACCTATATTCCGTATCTAACAGCTAGAAGGTCCCGGATTCTGGGGTGTACTGGGTGCACTTTGTGTGGAGTCTTCCCTGTGACCTAAATAGGATTAAGCAGGTATAGAAAATGAATAAATGAATGAATAAATGAATAACAAAAACCATAGAACATAAATTCAATTATAAACATTTTAAATTGGATTTGTGTGCGGTATGGTGGTGTATTGTGTTGCCCCATGGCAAATAAGTTCCTGGGTTCAATTTCTGGGTGGGATGCCCTTGGTCCTTTTTTAAGGAAGTTGTTTTCCCCATGTCATGTCTATTTCCTCCCACAGTCCAAACACATGCTTTAGGCTAACTAGTGTCTCTAAAGTGCCTTTAGTGTGTGAGTGAGTTTGTGTGCTCTAAAATGAATTAACGCCGTGTCTAGACCTGTGCTTTCCCTACTACACTGACTACAACTAATAGGGTATATGAAATAATTGAAACGTGAGTTTAAATTTACTCTTTTTATGTGACCTTATTAGAGGGAACATCTAATAAAGTGATCGATGATGTGGAATGTGTGAACAAAAAGTCAGTTGCAGCACCCTGTATGGACAAACATTCAGAATTTTTTTTTCTGAATTATAGCAGCGATTCATAGTGTGACATTTGAGCCTTCACATTGTGATATTTTTATAAATTGCTTTGAACATTATTCAATAGGAGGAATTATTCTACTAATAAATAGTAATAAATTCCCTAAAGGCCACGAAGAGTTCGTATTTGTAGAAAACATTATTTCATAGCTAATGCCCAAAAACAGCTTTTTGCCAACATCAGGGGTAATGACACAAAACTTATATCCCATATCAGGGATGTGAAGCTTCATCTGGATTGCTAAACTCTAAAGATTTATATTCACGAGACAATATTTTTAAAGTAAGAAAATGGAAGAACATGAAGAAAAAAAAAAGAAACTGATGATTTGGAAAAACACTAAAATGTTAATCTGCACTTTGATTCTATGTTAAAATGAGTAACGATTACTTATAAGGAGTTTGCATGTACTCCCTGTGTTTGTGGATTCTAAAGACAAATAAGTGGACCCTAGTGTGTGATTGTGAGTGTGTGCCCCATGATGAATTGGTGCCCTGTCTAGGGTTGTTCCTGCCCTTGATGCCAGAGTTGCCTGGTGGTCACCAACTGGCCCATGACCGATTGTGGATTAAGCATTATTAATCTGCTGTATGTGTCTATTTACTATTTTATCTGATATTTATCTGTTTACTCATCTGTCTGTCGGTGCAAATAGATATTAGACAGATACTACATAATGTAGTCAACTAAAATGGTTATTTCAGTCCATTTGGCATTAAAGTTCTTCTGCTTCTTCTTCTTTCATCCTTTCCCTTTTATCAGGGGTCGCCACAGCGTGTCAATCTTTTCCACCTCACTCTGTTCTCTGCATCTTCTACTTTCACACCACCTGCATGTCTACATTGACCACATCTATATATCTCCGCTTTAGTCTTCCTCTCTGCCTCATGCAAGTTGATTTTACTTAAATATGTTCATTTGGACAGTATATAATCACCATCTAGCTGTAATTATTACAGTTCTATTATGTGGAGCATCACAGGTCCCTGTGAAAAAACTG
>JAOUQV010000018.1:10425239-10435674 GCA_028565295.1 Aspidoras spilotus | reverse complement strand
GCCTTGCCCAAGGGCACTTCAGCCATGACTTGTCGCTACTTGGAATCGAACCAGGGACCTTCCGTTCGCAAGGCTGGCTCCTTAAATAGTAAGTTTAATAAATCCGCTGGGTGATTATTTATGAAGTCACAGTGAGGATATTTCTTGGGGATAAGTTTTAAAAACCTAAACCTGAGTCCAAGTGTAAAAAATGTGAGCTCTCAGAAGCAGGTGTTTATTTCTAGCACAAAATCATATGCTCGTATCTACAGTACATCCTGAAAAGAGGGCTCCATGTTTAGAGAAAATATTTAGCATGGGCCACGGTTCTGTGATTGACTTCAAAGATAATATACCTAACTCAAAACATTGCAATTGCTGTGGTATTCGTTTTGAAGTTTTCAACTGCAGACTGTAATAGTAAATCTAAACTTTGGGCTATTTGTGTTTGATGAGGAAGATGGACATTTAGCAAGCATATTATGGTTATGGCTGTGCTAGATTAGCTTGTTAGACATGAGTTCAGCTGCACATTAATACAGGGCTGTAATTCATCCGATAAGAATAGTTGTTTATTTAGCATCCAGACTAAAGCGATTAGTGTTACTCAGTATGCTGCATGCCTCTACATTTATCCCGAAGTCGCAGTAATGTGCTATTGATATGCAGTAGTTACCTCTCTATTGTTAGCCCTCAAATTCTTTGGCTGTTCTCACTTTAATGGACTTACAGTGTGGCCTTTCCCAGCAGGCAGAACTGCAACAGAGCACGATGATGAGATTGCAAGGCTGACACACACATGACTCTGTGAATTAATACACTGTCCAGTAAAATTTACAGAAAAGGCAAGAAATAGTACATCCCACTCAAAGAGGGAAATGGAGATATGACAGTTGTGTCACAGTCTGTAAGTATCAGCCCTCATTCTTACTTAATATAGCAGTTACAGTAAATTCCTAACTCTGTACACTGTAACAGTCATGTTGTTCTGGGCCTGTCTAATCACAAACACACATATCTACTCGCTAAATGTCTCGAAGCAGCTGGCTTATGTATGTGTCTGGGAAAAATCACAAAAAAACCTTTTAGCTACATCATATCTGTCATAGTGGTAGGAAGGAAATGGAAGGGTATGGAGAGTTTGGAAAGTGAAAAAAAGAAAGGAAAAAAAACAAAGAATCAGAACAAAGAAAAAGAAACTGAACAAAAGGCAAATAGGATAAATAACAGAAGGTAAATTAATGAAAAGGAACAGAAAGGAATGGAAAAAGAAACAGCAAAATAAAAAGGAAATTAGAAAAAGAGAAAGAAAAGAAAGTACCATGAAAGAAAAGGAAATGAAGGAAATGGGAATTCAGTATCATTAAGGAGGGAGGAAAGAGAAAGGGGAAAGAAAAGGAATTGAAAGAAAAAGAAACGCTGAGGCACAATCATAATACACCTGCAAAAAATGTATGCAGTAAGTCTTACTGTAGCCTTATTAGTCAACTCAAACATTATAGGAATGTTGTTTAATATGACTTTCTCATAATTTTAACTTTTTGTCCCAGGGCAAAATAAAATACTTTTAGTATGCTCAAATAAAATCCTAATAAAGTATAAATTATATAATTTTACTCAATCGCATATTTAGCAGCTCATATGTGCTTGTAGAGAGCTTATAACTGAATCTTAAATCAATAAACTGTTGAGTGGGAAAATGATGCAATCCAACTATCCTGAGGATTCGGCAGCTGAAACAGTCCGAACGTACGCCTGACTGACAACCTTGACCTAACCCTAAGAATCTATGCTTATTCATTTTCAGCAAAATGGCTTTAAGTCATTAAGGGATGTTTGTCCATCAATGCTTTTAATTTAAAATCAGTTCAGATACCTGCATGTGTTTGTTTCTGGTGTAATTTTCCCTTCCGAAGCGACAGTAAATTCACGGATGTTCCAGAAATTTTCCTTACTCGATCATATGCCTATATATGAATATTATAGGTCATGTTACACACCATATTTTCTTGAACTTTGGCTGCACAGATGTGTCAATTTCTCCAATGCCCCCTGTCTCGTGTTAAGGCTAATTGCTTTATTGTCCAGGCAATATTCTTGGTCTTCCACATCTTCAAACATACAAAAATACAACTTTTAAAAAAAAAAACTAAAACCATCTAGATACAAGACACTTTAGAAGAAAAGGCAGCCATTTTGGATATAAAAATGTCAGATTCAGTGACATGTAGTGTGAGCTGTGGTGTGTTGTGATTTGTTAACAAAATGTATATTTTTTATTGTACTGTCCCATAAACATGCTCCTATCATAGATACAGATTATCTACTAGGTATATTTTTATATTTTATAAATTAGAAATAATTATCTTTTTCTTTGCAGATTATCATCCGATTGATCTATTTTTAATAATCTCTGACAAGAAGAAAAAAAAAAGGAATGCGGAGCTCTGCAATGCGGTCCAAGAGCCGCTGATGATTTTGCACTTTCTCTAAATCCTCTTTCAGTGCTAAAGAAAAGCAGGTGAGCATCGATTCAGCAAAAAACAGATCCCACACACACAAAGCAAGACGTAAAATCATTATTGTAAGCCGGATAAGAGAGTATTCTGGGGACGATAAACCACAGAAAAAGAACTCGGGCAATACAGCTCAGGAAACCGTATGGTGGACTTTTAAATAGTTAGAAACTCGAACTGACCACAAGGCTCAAATAAAAGACTCTGAGGAATCAGTATCTGCACAACAAAAGCATGGAACACAAGCCCACATAACACAAATGCAACATAAATAACAAGCGCAGGGAAAAAAAGATGGTCCCACATTCAGTGCTGCCATGCATAGCATTCATCTGTGCCTGCTGGCTCTTGTCCCTTCACACTTGTCACTCTGAAATTCAGCCACTCAAATGTTTTTGAGTCATGTGAAGAGTCTCTTATGGGGTTGTTAGCGTGGGGGAAGTGTCAGGTGACAAAACCTCACGGGGTGGGCTCTCCAATTGCCGAGTGCTTCAGCTTGTTATCTACACAAATGCTAATTGGAAAATCCAAGGTTTGAAAATCCAAGGTTTAATAAGTATTTAGCACCATCTGGATATGTGCCTCTTTATTCAAGACTTCCTGTTGAAGCCAGAGACTGTCGAACCTTGCCACAAGATGGAGATGGACGATGAGAGAGATGTGCGCCTGCTGTAAAACATTAAAAACCTTTTTTTTGTTTTTGAATGAAGATATATCATGACTTACTGAACAGATGTGCATGAGATTTCTATTAAGTGATCAAGAGGGAATATTTTTTCTAATGCACTGTAAATTCAGAGTTCAATATCTGATATACTTGCAGGTGTCTGCAACATGCATTTCAATGCAACGCCATTGTGTGCTTCAATCCTTCATCGCTTTGCACTGGATCTTTCATCGAGATAGCTGTTGCCTCAGCAGAAGAGAACAGTAGTCCCTAATGAGTCTTTCACAGCAGCGCAGCGTTAACAGCAGGTCTTTCACACTGCTGCACGGGAAACTAGATGGCTGCCAAGATTTTCTTCCATCGACAGGTCGTGATGTGGCATTTATCGTGTTTTTTAAGTGAGTTCCTTACACACAAACACCACAGAAAGCACTGAAAGATTTGATTATTCTCTTTAAAAATCCAAGTGCAAATAGGGCAGAAAGGGAGTGGGGCTTAGTGGATTCCAGATTTCTTTACAAACGGGGATGAAAGCAGCTGCACATGTTTATCCAAGAATGAGAAGATGGCAGCATGAAAGACAAAATGTTGCTTTTTCTTTTCTACAAAAATGAAATATCCTCTCAGATCTACAGATCTGACTATAGTCATACTCCATATCCTTGTTTCTACCAGCAAGTTCCACTGGCAATACTGGTCAAAACTGCCTCACGATCAAGAGTTTGGCAGAGTCACATAAATATGTGTTAGGCAGCCATGTGGTTCAACAGGTAGCATTCCTGCCCCACAGCTTCAATCCTGAACTATGTTATTATAATTTTCGGATTATTTTCTAAGGGCTGGGTTTGGAGTTTAGCCAGAACAAAGAACCATATAACAGGATTCATAAATGGGTCCGGAGTGGCAACAACACTTTGGCAATCTATAACCAAGAAGCACTTATGTCAGGGGCTGCCATTAAAAACCTTTTCATAGCCTTCTGTCCTATACAGTATGTTCAAATCTACAAGCTTTCAGGGATCCACTATAACTCGTATAGTAAAATAAATAAATGAATAGTATCGTACTATAGCAATGTAAAGGCTTCTTCTATTTTATAAAAGTATTTATGGTTGCCAGGTTCGAGTATAGACAACACACCAGTGTTCATTTTTTATGTGGGAGAAAGGGGGGAGGTCTTTGGGGATTGGGGGTGGTGGGGGAGGTTGGGTGCTTGGGCGAGAATTGGGCGTTATTGGCAAATGAGGCTGTGATTGGAATACGGGACTAGAGCTGTCATATTTTTTACAAAAATTTTGCCAAAATTGCCCATAAATCGTGATGTCCCAGACAATACAGGATGGTTGGCAACCCTAAAAGCGTTCCAGTTACCAAATGTCCTTCATGAGAGCAGCTACGCAGTAAGAATAACTCAAATCAATAAAATATGTCTTGTCTTGCACGTTTTTGTTGCACAACAGTGTAATCTGACCCCAAATTATTTTACTCTGCATTGTAAAACTGCCTCTTAAAGATCCATAAATTATTTGTTAGGCTAGTTAACAAGAAACTCCCACATTTTTTATGTTTCCACATGTTTATGGGTTCTCAGTAGGTGAAAAGTCTGATGAGTCTGGAGTTGAAGAACTTGAAGTCTTCTTGTTCACAAGGAAGAGCTGCAACATTATATCATTACATGAAAAAATCTTATATTATACCGATTAAAAATCCATAGCTTGTTTTCATCATTTTGTCCTGTCTTTCTTTCCTCAAGGAATTCCCTTGCACCCTGAGGCCATTAATATGTGCTGATGTTTGGAGAAAACATGATCATCTCTATTTAACAGCACTATCATCTTCCTCATCTTAGATTATTTGAAATTTAAGATGCACCATGCTCTTTGCCTCTCAGTGGGAGCTGGACAAGTTTCCAAATTAATTGATTTAACCAGGGCAGCAATAGGGACAGTGAGCATTACATTAATGTGGAAATAGTTCAAATGAAAGCATGTTTGTTTTATCAGTGGGCTTGGCTGAGGCACCCGGGGGGTAAGACCAAATCAGAATGTGAGAGAGTAGAAATAGAGAAAAATTATATTTTAATGTCCACATGTATTAGCATAACTATGGTGTATGGTAACAGATCCAGGTGTAAATATTTCAAACCAACTCAACTTATTGTGTTACTCCGCAGGCTAAATACAGTAACAGAGTAAGGTTGCCACGTGGTGACAGGCTAATGTTAAATAGTGTTGACTCTGATGCTGGGGAGAGGTTTTAGGGCAGACATTTGAATTAGAAAAACTGCACATCAGAGGGTGTTGAAAATACTTGTTATAATTGACAACAAGTATGCCTAAAATTATAAAAGCTGAAATTCTGAGGACATTACCTCACCTTTTGCATAACCCTCAGGGTCCATTGGTCCACTTGTTATACATATGCTTGCAACTAACTTACAAACCCACACACCTCCAGCCACACAACTACATTCTAGATCCGTCTCTCTAAGGGCTTTAATTGTAATCAAGTCAAATCTGACCGATATACAAGTTTTCATTCTAAATATGTATGTGTATTCACTGTAAAATGTGTGTGTATTGTCCCCTCCGGTATTGCAATTTCTGAACAAAACCAGTAATAAATAAATCCACTACTTGGTTTATTATCGTGAGGTCACATTTTAAGAAGGTTTTGTAGATATATTTATTTTATCTGGGAGTTTTACAGGTAGCATGACCGGAAGAGAGAGCACACTTACATTTCACCAAAAACCGCACTGCCAGTCTGGTAATATAACACGCCTCTCTCTTTTTTGGCAGGGGGGCGCACTGTGGGTTGTTAGCGCAATAATGGGCCTTAAGTAGCCCACAGTTTCACCAATGCCTTCTTCATGACCTTTACCCAGTGCAGTGTAGCTCCTTTTTCTGCAAGATAGAACCAGACACCCACTGCACAAATGAGATACTGCAAACTTGTCAGGCTCAGAGCCCAAACTCAGATGTTACACAAATGGAAACTGTACATGGCACATGAGGTTGAGATATGCTTATCTAGGTCTCAGTGCAGACCTCATTTTTCTGCACTCCCCAGCTCTGTTGCTACTGCACGGTAGAAGATGACCGACTCCCACTCTATCTTTGGAATGTGGGAATCTAATCTGTCGAACACTCTAGGCCTGGGAGAAGATCCTCCGTGTTGACAGTAGGCCTCTTCAGACAGACACCTTGGGCTGGTCAGGAATTCCAGAGTCTGATTAGCGTTGGGCTCAAAGCCTCTTCTCTCTGCACCTCCCACTACCCATTCACCCTCAAGCACTGCTCCCTTAGCCCTAGTCTCCGGTCTCAGGAAGTACAACAGCCCCAACCCTGCCCTGGAGCTGTTTCAGTCCACACCTCACCTCACAGCTTCACCTTATAGCCAGAGGGGATCAATTAAACAGTGGGATACAATAGATAAAGGCATTGCAATGTGACATGTCAAAATTTACAGGCATGCCATCTTGTACGCCCAGTGACTAGAAATGTATATTTTCAATTTTAAAATACTGATGAAATGAGCATCCATAAAAAGCGGCACAATGGTTGACACTGCCACATCACAGCAAGAAGTTCCTATATGTAATGCTTTCTGTGCAGAAGTTTGCATGCTATCACCATGTCTATATGGGTTTCCTAGTTTTCTTCCTCAGTCCAAAGACATATCGTTACCTTCCTAAAATAATGGCCTAAGACATTTTTCTCAGGGTTTCATTTAAATATTATTTATGCCGATTACAAGTCACTCTTGACATTGGCCATTTTATTACAGGGGTAGAATCACATGATCCGTTAAAATAGGGACATAGACAATTTTACCAGAGGTGGACAGCATGGTGAGGGGGTGATTTAAGTAAAAAATATCATCTTGGTCAAAAGATGACTTAGGCTATTATTTTATGAAGGTGACAATATGATAAGCTAATTGATTTATCAAAATTGCCCCTAGTGCCTGTATAAGTGTATGTTTGTGTATGTAGCTGTTTATGCCCTACTATGAATTGGCACAATGTCTAGGTTCTTCCTGACCCTGCAACCCTGACTATGATATGAAGCGGTATAGTACATGAATAAATGAATTAATTTAATAAAAATAGCAACACAGAGAAAAGAATCACTAAAAACAATAGAATGGAGTATCTTATCTTTTTCCAACAGGTGGGGCAAAGCTGTCCATTTGGAAAAAGACTTTAGCGTCATTCAGGTGCTTCTCACATCCTCCCAAATCTTCCCAATCCACTAACAAAACACAGATCAGGAATTGTTGACACACTCTGTCTCTTCACTGTCCGGTCGTCAGTTGTGTCATTAAATAAAGTCCAGAGGTGAGGGAGGGATAAGCCATTGATCAGCTATACACTGTAGACAGTATCATATGCTGTGCACCTCTCTTAATTCTCCCACTCACTCCTTTCTACTTTTTCAAACTCAGTTCAGAGATGGCAAGCAGTGGATCTGCTTGATGAATGAGCCTTGAGAGATTTGTTTTGTGTCTAGCTTTCTATCACTCTCTGTCTCTACCCCCGTGCTCTGCTAATGAGTGTGCCGCTTGCCGGCGCACGGTGGCTGGCCATCAATATCCTTCCATCTGGCAGGTATAGGGGAGGGGAGCGGATTAGCCTCAGGCAGGCCCACATCTGCTTAAGATCCATTCTCTGCTGCCGATCCCCTTAACCTCATACACTCCTATAGACACTATGTGCACGCACACATGCAAACACAGTGAAGGTGGCATTGCTAATGCAACACGCCTTGTTAGCATGCACAGATGAAGCGCTTATTTATTACGTCACGCCCACATGTTTCTAGTCAAAGCTTATAATGTGCTGCAGATGGCTGCCATGAGCAGTCATGTTTTTCAGTGAATCTGGGTTACATGAAACGTGCAAGTACATGCCATGCAGGCACATGACAGATTTCAGAGCTCGATAGCTCCGACATCAGATGCAAAAATTCTTCCTTAGGCTCCCAAAGATGATCTGTTATGGCCCTGCAACATTCCAAACCAATTATATACACAGAGTACATTAATGGTGGCCCAATCTCCTATCTGTGCCTGAGGCAGGAGTCAGGAGACAAAGAAAGAGAAATAGAATAGAAAGATCAAAATGTGAAAAAAACAAGTGAAAGTGGAAAGAAAGAAGACTTCAGAGGCTCCAAGAGACTGTTTCCTGTATTCATTACATTTCCATCTCATTATTCAGCCACAGCTGTTTGGGTGGCCAAAAGATTTAAACAGCTGTTATTTAACTGAATGGTAAGAACAATGACATGGTCATTTTAGTATATTCCCCTGTGTAAAAAGATTATGCATATGACCAGTTTGTCTTTAAATAGATAATTAAGAATAAATAATAAATAAAAATAACTGTACTGTTAAAAATGTAAATCTAAAAAAAAAATAATAATTCTATTTTATCTGAAATATTCTCTGTAAGGAAATTTATCTCTACATTTAACGCATCTAAGGGTAGACTTATAATACACATATTCCCGGAGCAGTGGGAACTGAGGGACATGTGGAGCAATAGAGGGTTTAGGTACCTTGCTCAACAACACTTCAGCTATGACTGGTTTATTCCTAGACCAAGGATCGTATCGGCAACGTTTTGGTCGCATACCTGCTTTTTTGACCATTAAGCCATGGCTGCTCCATAGAGTAATGCTTGGCTTATAAAAATATTTGGGGCAGCAACTACAAGAATTGTGTGATCATTGTGCAGGGTGTATCATTGTACTGATACGATGTAGTGGTGCTGTTATAGGAAAATAATTGGCAGTTTTTATTCCCCTTATACAACAGCAATATAACATTATTAAAAATAATATCAATTTCAAGTGCATCTAATTATGATAAAAAGCTGTGGAATATCCACAAGTCACATTACAACAGACTTGGGTTATGGCAGCCACAGTATAAACAGATGTTTCCTCAATAGTATTTTTTTCTCCTCTCTTCAAGTTATTAAGTCTGTCAGATAAGCTGATGTCTTAGTGAATTATTCAGTATACAACATGGATCGATCAGCCAAAATCCAAAATTCAGTATTGGTGTGGTGGAAGCTTTGTCAAACAATCAGTTATATAAGGGCACAAAAGTTACGTATTAATACATATGAGTATTGCAGATTCTAGAATTTATTTCATAATTTGTGCCATTTTTTTACTTCAAAGATGGTTTGAATAATTGTTTACATATATTTACATAAATCGACATAAGTTATAGCAGTATTTCTTAAAAATCATGCATTCTACAGGAAGAGCAGCAGGAAGAAATACACAAAGGGAGTCATCTTGCTCTTACATCTGAGATAAAATCCGATATGAGCTTGTGACACTTGACTCAGCAAGAGCAGTTAACGACACCATGCCCATTATCCAAATGGAGAGCACTTCAGAAGAATTGATCAGGACCTCGATCCACTTCACTTTGCATCCTGCCATTTTGCAGGCACTAACCTAACGGGGCAAAGGATAATAAATTTGCTCCAGAGATGACAAGCAGCAGAACTAGCGTCTATAATGGCAAGTGACAGACACGGGGGTTTCTATCCCCCCCTCTTTCTCCTCTATGGATCAGGAATTAATATGTTCTGGGTGGCTTTTTATGTCGAAACAAAGCACTGCTGCAACTTTTTGGTAACCAAATATGCAGCTCAGTTCCAGAAAGGTCAGTGATTCATCCATTTCGCTTAAGTTTTTCCAGTATTTTCCATTAGTTTTTACAGTCAAATAGGTGGCAGTAAATAGGAGAGATGAATATGATTAAAAAGGAAAGACTGATACTGGAAAAGGTCATTGTCTACAGCTATGAATTCATGCAGCGATGCTTGAGTGTGAGGGAATTGATTTATCCAAGAAAATATCCAGACAAGAAACCGGTTTTGCACGTCATGACTTTCGCCTTTTTAAATAGCTTACGCTAATTCACTGAGGAAAAAAACAGCCATTACTTCACCAATAATACCAAATTAGTGTGTTGCACATTTTTTTAAATATGATGATGATTATTATTATTCATTATTATTACATCTGAATTTTTATCCTGGGACGGAATGTTGGCGTAGCGGGTAGTGCTGTCGCCTCACAGCAAGCAGTTTCTCTGGTTTCCTCCCACATTGCAAATATATGTATGTTAGGCTAATTGGTGTTTCTAAAGTGCCCCTTGGAAAATAAATGAATGAATTTCTATCAATGTGTTCACCTGCAGTTTTTGAGATATCTACATAAGACAAAAAAGTTAAAATGTCTGGCAT
>JAOUQV010000018.1:10397601-10408652 GCA_028565295.1 Aspidoras spilotus | reverse complement strand
ATCACAAAGACTTGCTGTCTTGGTCACAGATGCGCCAGCAAGACGTGCACCAACAATTTGTCCTATTTTAAACTCTGCTATGTCACCCATAATGTTGTGTGCATTGCAATATTTTGAGCAAAATTGTGCTCTTACTCTGCTAATTGAACCCTCACACTCTGCTCTTACTGGTGCAATGTGCAATTAATGAAGACTGGCCACAAGGCTTGTCCAATTTAGCCATGAAACCTCCCACACTAAAATGACAGTTTCATTATCTAACCCCTGTATATATATATATAGTATTGTTATATTAACCTACATCGCAAGGTCATTTTTTTCTAATTCGAAATGTCAGAGAAAATAATCACACGCAATGTTAGCTAATCTGGCGACATGACCCTGTGTCCATTGAGAAAGTTCCTGTGCTGTCGATGCTGCCAGGGCCCCTCGCTTCCCTTTTCCTCTACTCTATAGGAGCCGAGCCACTTCCAGACTGTTTTTTTATGCCCCTCTGTATGCCTACAAGCCCTGCTGTGCCCTTCCCATGTGTACAAGCATGCATACTTCAGAACCTGGCAGAGCTCCATTAAGCCACAAACAATGGCAGCCTTTCACACAGGTTGGGCACTAGCAGGGACATGGCCAAGCTCCTAAAACCCAGTCAAATATTTGGTATTTGGACACAAGTATTTTTTAATCCCAGGTATAAGCAAGGGAACACATGAGGGAAAGCGACAAGTAAACACAGTAAACAATGCTTGCACAGCACCTAACAACATTCACAGATCAGCTATCACAACACTGACTCTACACAAACCACAGAAAAGGTGAGATTTTTTTTTTGAATTGGAGATTAAATCTTAGGTAGATCACTTAAAAATGCAAGAAATTTTGGCATGACATACAAAAGAGAAGGGCTTCAAAAGATATCCGATAGAAAAAATAAACTTTTTCTCATTCATATAAAGACTTCATATTTTTCTAAAGATGCATAACATGTACATTTATAAAGGTGTGTGGTTACTTGCAGGCCAAAAAATCAAAATGATTTATAAAGGAATAAGTGTTTCACATCTGTCACTCAGAGCTTCTGAAAGAATTATCCGGGATTAAAACAGCACCGTAGAACGGTTCCGCTCATCCCGAGATCCTTCTTTCCAGCTGCTGAGTACTTAGATCTATCTGATAGAGCTCTCTGATGGCTGAAAGTATCAGCTTCCATGGCACCACATATACAAACAACCTGAGGATTAAGACTGGAACTTAATACGAATTCTCTACTGATCCATTCCTAAAGCAATAAATAAACAACACTATTGTCAATACTTGCTGATTTCCTTTCAAATGGGGAAAAAAATCCCTGCAGCAATTTGCCAGGAACAATAAATCAATCAGAGATCGCAGATTACTTTAACGACATATCCAACTTAGGAAGTATAAATTTTTCTCATAGTGAGTGAACTCAGTCAAAAAAAATAATAAGCTTTATTTCTCTGCGCAGAATTTTAAACCCATGTGAAAATAAATCAAACGGCTTTAAAGGAAAAGCTTGCCAACTTGAATTGACCCGAAATTTATAATTGCAAGTGGCTCTGACTGCTTTTCGAACAGCCCAGAAAACTGGTGAGAGTGTATTGTGGGGGCAGAGGGAAAGGGGAATTCGCTTGTGAATGGCTGCTTGTAGATTTCACACACTGTAGCCTTAAAACTAAAGCAGTTTCTAAAGCCTCTAAAGAATTCCAGCTTTAGCCAATCACCAAGAAGTAAATGCTGCTAACAGCATATTTACTTATGCTTTTTTTTCTATAATAAGACTACTGAAACAGACTTAAACAGACCAACAAGAACGTGTTCAATTGCTACAAAAGCAAATCTTTTTACTGGAAAAATGATCAATATATACAATATCATACTGGTCACAAACATCCTTTACACATTATTTTAAATGTAGTTTCAATGTAAAAAGCTTTAAAGAACAAGATGACTTATCAGGTCAAGTTTTACAGCATCAAACAAACATATAGAACTGGGCGTCGTGTTAAAATGACAAAGAAAACAGAGAGCTTTACCACTGACTGTTACCAAACACTGATACTGGATACTCCTTTCATAAATAAACATATTAACCATAGCTAAACAAATTGTACCAAAAACAACTGTAATTGTCATAACATATGAACAAACCCGATTCCAAAAAAGTTGGGAAAAAGTACAAAGTGTAAATAAAAACGGAATCCAATCATTTACAAATGTCAAAAACTCAAGTCTCAAGTCTCAAGTAGTTTTATTGTCATTTCAGACATATACAGTGTTACAGTACACAGTGAAACAAAACAACGTTCCTTCAGACCAAGGAGCTACACATAACATTAAAGTGCACTAGTGCACAACTGATATTGTATTCACAATAGAACATAGACAAGATATCACATGTTGAAAGTGAGACATTTTGAAATTTCCTGCCAAATATAAGACTATTTGAAATTTCGTAAAAGCAACACATCTCAAAAACGTTGGGACGAGGCAATAAGATGCCCTTAAGATAAGAAAATATGAGGAAAAATTAAAGGTACAAAAAAGGAACAGCTGGAGTACCAATTGGCAATAGGTCATTAACATGACTGGGTAAAAAAAAGAGCAGTGGAGTGGGAGCGGCTCTCAGAAGTAAAGATGAGAAGAGGATAACCAAAACCCCAAATTTTGCAACAAAAAAAATTGGGGAGCGATATCAGAAAGGAGTTCTTTATGGACATAAGAGACACCGTGTCATTCGGACCAAAGAAGAGAAGGATGACCCAAGTTGTTATCAGCGCTCAGTTTAAAAGCCTGCATCCCTGATGGTATAGGGGTTGCATCAGTGCGTGTGGCATGGGCAGCTTACACATCTGGTAGGACACTTTCAATGCAGAAAGATATATCCAGTTTCTAGAGCAACATATGCTCCCATCCAGACGACGTCTCTTTTAGAGAAGACCTTGCATTTTCCAACATGACAATGCCAAAAACACATGCATTGCTGTGTCATCAATTATATGACACAATTAAACTGCATCAATTATAGCATCAAGGCTGCATAGAAAAAGGGTCCAGGTACTGAACTGGCCAGCCTGCAGTCCAAATATTTGGCGCATCATAGAACTGAAGATACAAGAAAAAAGATCTAAAACAGTTGAGCAACTAGAATCCTACATTATACAACGATGGGTTAAAATTCCTATCCTTTAACTTGAGTCTCCTCCGTTCCCAGAAGTTTACTGTTGTAAAGTGAAAAGTGGATGTCTCACAGTGGTAACCATAGCCTTGTCGCAACTTTCAAATTAGCCCATATTTGGTATGAAATTTTAGAATGTCTCACTTTCGACATTGTCTATGTTCTATTGTGAATACAATATCAGTTTTTGACATTTGTAAATTATTGCATTCAATTCTGTACTTTGCCCCAACTTTTTTGGAATCGGGTTTGTAAGAAAATACAAACTACTACTGCTCTAAAAAAAAACTTTCTCAAGTTAAAAAAAAATCAAGTCCATTAATTACATGTGCGGTGATTCATTAATTAACTGTGAAAAATCACATACAGTACATAATGTACAGATGAACATGTAAATTTGCTTATTTTGCCTTTTAAACTCTGCTAAACTGTGGCTTGATAAGACTGGCTATAGTTACAGCATCAGGCACTGTGCTATCAGTGACTTTTGAATGCGTTGAGATGATATTTCAGCCTACATACAGCACACAAAGCACCAATTGACTGTTCAAATTTAACGTTTTTTAACATATATGAACTTATGGGTGTTAACCTTTTTTGTTTTTATGACCTTTCTCAACCAGTTGAGTTAGTATTTATGGTCATTTACTGCCATGCACCAGCCAGTGCCCTTTCTAAGCGCAAGGGAAGGAACAACCTTAGGCAGGGCACCACTCCATCGTAAAGCACACAAACACACATACACACATAGTCACACACACATTCACACACTTTAGAGACACCAAGCATGGATGTCTTTGCAATGCAGAAAGAAACCTGAACTGGAGAAAAACAGAGCACAAATACAGGGAAATTCCACATGGGCAAATTCCACACAGAAATTTTCTGGGTCATCCCACCCATGGACCAGGTAAAACAAAAGAACATTACATTGCCATTGAAGAGCTATGAATGTAAAAAACAGTATAGAAGCAGCTGAAAGCAGAGCGGTGACCTAAACTAGAGAGGAATGGCAACGAATAGGATGAGCTGATTACCTTAATAATATTCACAATACTTTATACATTGCTGTGCAATCCATTTCTATTTCTACGCTTGCAAAACGAGTCCAAGTAGTGCAGTTTGGTTGCCTCCATAAATTACCTAGAAGTGTAAATGATGCGCCAGGTCACAAAGCAAAAATGAATGAGATTAATCAACAGCAAAAATTGTTACTGTTTCTGTTATTAATTACACTAAATTAACAAAATAATTGGACAGACCTAGTTTCTATTGTTTTCTTTAAAACATTATTAAACCTAGTCGTATTAAACCTCTTCTAATGCACATTATCTCATTCCGCAACCAGATGCATTAATATCACACAGCATGCCTGGATAAATCTTGAAATTGATCTATTGTAACACTTTTTTCCTAATGTGTGTAATTTGTGCACGTTAATGGGCTTCAAACAAAGATGCATCTGCTACAGATCTGCTAAAGGGTTGGACAGAGGGTAAAGAAGTCATGATAGAAGAATTTTTATCTAAAATGCCTAATTGTTAGAGTTCAAAACATGGCATCATCCACATATTTCACACTTGTGTGCTCTTTCTGAGCCAATTTTATTGGCCTGCAGCTTCAGTATCATTGGCTCTGGTGGAAATTAAAGAAAGAGGACGTGACTCCTTTTGGATGGGGTTATGACTGACGGATGGCCATATTCTGGGCCCCAAGGTCATGACAGACAACACTGCTACATTATTCAGCTCAGCCAGATTTGGATTAGGCCACTGGGTGAGCGCATGAATGCGAATGAGAGACACTCATTTAGAGTAGCTCATTTATTTACCAGAGGAGCCTCATTGTGCCAAGACAAAATGCAGGCAGGGTGCCACTAACACACTCACACAGAGCCAGCACCCCTGTGCGTGCACAGCCTCAAAGATAAGGCTTGCCCTGGGGTTGCACCCTAACCAGGGCTCAGGGCTGCTTGGTTGATGGTTAACACAGACCCCAATGCTGTAGTGCTAAATGCTTGAGCTCCACATGAGCCCCTCTCATGAGCAACCCCCGGCCAGGCTACACTACTGCTCAGGGCAACTCCGGACCCCAGCCTTTGTGTTCCCTCAGCATGAGGTGCAGTGCACAGGGCACTGAGTAAGCCCCATGGCAACTGAGCAAGAAAACTTGGGAATGGGGAAGAGCTCATTTAAGAAACAAACCATGGACTCCTGCAAAGCGCTGTGAACACTATGGCTGCCAGTTTAAATGCATTTGTGGGGCCAAACTTTTATAAAGGAATAGGATAGATAGGACTTATATAATCCTTCGGAAACTGTTTGCAGGCAGGAGCCCATTAACTTAAAATAAAAGTAACTTTTATGCTAGACTCATTATTTAAATATGTACAATAGTACATATTCAGTAAAATTATACAAATGATAATAGCTAATTATTGCAACTCGGACACTGACACTCAAAATTTCAAAGCCTTATATTTTCTATTATAAATTTATTGTAAATTATGATTTCTGATACATTCAAATACTAAAACTGGAAAGTGTTTTTTTACTAATAAATCTGTACATACTTGATTTTTTTTATTCAGGGCAAATATGGAAATGACACTGGAAATTACTTTGCTAATACTGTCCTAATTACATACACGCAATCTAATAGTTTAGATGCTACCTAGACTATATCTCAGCAGCACAGATGCTGCCTATAAACATGCTTGTCTCAAGAGCCTCTTCCTGGTTTTTAAGCCACTACTACCACAATATTAGAGAGTTTAAATGTTTTAATGTATATTATGTATTATGTAATCTAATTTTAATAATAAACTTTAATATATATATATATATATATATATCATCGCAGTAGCTCCAGTACTCTTGTCATAGCTGATATTTCATCTCATACTAACTTTTTTACACAAACAATAACTGCATAATCCGAGTGAAAGCTTTTGCTGCACAAATGTCCTTTTTTTCTTTTCAGCTAATGATCTTAAAATGGAAATATTCCTGACTGAGCTACTTAACTTTGCATATGGAAAAACATTGATAGCTGACATCACACATGACATCATCTGATTAAAAAATATGTCAAATCCTATTTAGAAGCATACAGTAATTTAACAGTAGGATATGCTTGTTAAAACTATCTGCATTTTTTTTACAGGCAAACCAAAAAATAAAAACCAGGTAAAGTTAAAATGTTGGAATGGAAACAAAATATTATTATAACCCTAATATACTTGTTGGCATCATGGAACCAGTGAAAACCTATTGCAACTGTGTCTTAATGACTATAGTACTTTTTTTTTCAAAATCCATCACCATTATTCCTGAATATAAACTGATTCCATACTGCCAATGGCAAATAAAAATAAAAACACATATATTTAACAAATCTCCCAAGTTAATAAAAAAAATGCATTGTGGTATAATTTATATAAGACCCAGGAAATCAAGGATTTATTTTTATTTTAATTCCAGCAACTAAGAATCTGAGCTGCCACGTATCATTAGGTATTAAACGCACTTTTTGTATTTTATGGCGTACTATTAAATGTGTCCTCAGGATGTTGCACTTACGTGTGCGTGAAGAATACCTTAGTATAAGAGCACCACTGGGCTTATAATTAGTCCTTAAAGGGCTGATGATGCATAGTATTTATTATTTTTACCTGTTCAGCAGGCAAACACTGTCAACGCAGAATCTAGGCATGCGCAAGCATGTGTGTGTGCGTGTCTGTGTGGGGGAAATACATTTTTATACTTATATAACAACCAAGCAAACAAACCAGTGTCAAATCAGTGTTAATCAAAGAAACAAGAATGACACTGTTCACTCAATTACACACATTCTATACTCTTCTGAGCTAATAAATCATTTATTTTTTGTAACCAATAGGTAGAAAAACTACTCTGCTACACTCAGATATCAATATTGTAATCTGTCATGTGCTGTAAAAATCATACAAGATCAGAATCTTGATCATGATTAGTTTCTGAAGGTTTGTAGATTTCTTTTTAACATGTTCCCACTACAACAAGGTCTCAATTTTAATAATAACGAAGGTAAAGTTTGCAGATCTATAGCAACCTTGTATCAAGGTTCCTCATATTGTTCTCAAAGGCACAAAGTAAATGTTCATCAAAGGTAAAGAACAACTTTACAGCCTTTATGACATTCCTTGACAATTGTGTTGTTCTACAAAAGATTGAATTTTTATTATGAAGCTGGGCTATAATAGCAAACGCAATGTGCATAGAATTTAATCAGAAAGCAAATGCCATTATTAAATGAATGTACTTCGTCAGTAATGTTGTATGCTACTGATCAGAATGATGCAAGGCCCTTAACCATATCAGATACAGAGGATATGTGCCACGGCAGTCCCTGTGGTCTGAACCCAACTCCCTTAGATGCTGGGATATGTGAAGAAAAGAATTTTACTGTGCAGAAATATGTGTATAGTGTATGTGACAAAGAAAGGTTTCTTCTTCAAATGTGACTTAGATTTAGGTAATTATTGGGCTTTTTAAACCAGGAAAACCACAATGCATATATATTGCTAAAAAATGGAAATATCCAATGATTAATACACTCCAAAAGCAGATGCATAAACCTTTATTTCTGCCTCTTGTCTCTGTGGGGTTGTGTCATTCAGGCTAAGTTATATATTTGTGCCGGTACTATAGCCTACATTTTTATACCTTCGGAAATAATTTAAAGTGCATAATTAGACAAGGACCACGTCAAATGAAGGTGATTTACAACAAAAGTCATGCCCCGTCCTAGACGACAGTCATGCGCCTCAGTACTAAAGACATCCAGTGATCCAGCTCAGTACTCATTGATACATTTATATGTAAAAGCGTAATGATGTGTCTAGAGGTTTATAATAGCCTACTATTTGCATGAACTATAATGTGTGTATTTCCCGATTCTGCGTGCACTCACCGGGGATTAGTTCTGTTCCAGAAGACGGCGTATCGGTCTGCGACGGCTTTCCCGGCGGGCTCTTCCCCCAGCACCGACACCCAGAGTAACACAGCTCCGATCAGCAGCATCCCCACCGGCGCCATCTCCAACAGTCTCCTGATATTGGGCACGAAATACCGTGCTCTGTCCGGGGAACGAGGGCCAGGTGAACAAAAAAACACACACAGTCAGCTCACATGTGATAAACTCTTTCCTGAATGAAGACTTCCACAGGTCTGTGCATGAACTGTTCCCAGTTTGACGATCTTCCAATGGCAAAATGATTTGAACAGAATTAATAATCTGAATGTGTCTTTAACTAAAGAGCCGCTGCAGCCTTTTAGTCAGTATCCGAGTGCAAGCGCATCTCTAATCTAGGAGCAGTTGTACCGGAGATCCAGAAATTCCAATCAACAAATAAAAAACTGTTCACGTCCTCGTTTCTGTTTACGCGAATTTTTGTTCTGCACCTTCTCACCGTGTTAGAGAAAAAAAGTTGCGAATTAAAGCACGTAAATCCGGCCGTGCACGAGCACACACACTTGTATGATATCAGGAAGGGAAAGTGAATGTGACCTGTTCCCGGAGCTCTGGTCCTCGATCAAGCGCAGATCTGCGCGCCGCCTCCGAGCTGAACGGACAAGCGAACAAATAAAATACCAGCGAACACACAGCAGAAAACGCGCTGAATTACAGCTGCAAACACTGACTCGTAGACTGCGTAGAGAACCGACTTTACAGTTCCTGAAAAGTGTAAAGTATCGGAGCAGCAGCACAGAGACAGTTGTAGCGGAGCCGGTTAGAGTGAAGCGCCGAGCTCAGGGAAACCACCCGAGAGACACAGACAGAGAAAGCGTGCGTGTGTGTGAGTGTGAGTGAGTGTGAGTGAGAGACAGAGACAGAGCTGGAGGGAGGGGGCGCCCTTTAAACCTTTTTGCTCCGTGACAGAAATTTGTCTGGGCCATATGAGCTGCCAGGAACCAATAACACACATTATAAGCTCAAAAAGAAGTAAAAGTCATGATAAACAAGACCTAAAAACGACACAAAGTAAAATAAGGTAAAGAAAACACTGCTATTAACAACGACTTCATTAGTGAAAACATCCATCTATCATCTTAAATTTAATCCACACAGGGTGGTAAAATATTTATTCACCCATTCATCTTCTCTTGAGATTCTGTTCATGAACAGATGTCCTGACACTTTTCTTTGGAATTCTCTGATATAATTCAGAATTCATCCATTTTCTATACCCGCTTAATTCTAGTTTTAGGGTCATGGGGAAGTCGGTGACCACCCGGCAACTCCAGGTGTAAGGGCAGGAACAACCCTAGACAGGGCGCCACTCCCTCACAGGGCACAAACTCAATCATAGTCACACTGACACACTAATGCCCACTTTGGAGACATTAATTAACCTAGCACGCATGTCTTTAGAATGCAGGAAAAAAGTAAAGCTCCTGGAGAAAACCCACTTGTACACTGTAAGGTCATGCAAACTAAACACAGGTCCTTCTTACACCGTTGTAAGATGCATTGTTTGTAAGACTAGTGTTTCAACATGAAATAAATTTATTTGTGTAAATATTTGTACAAAAATCAAGGCTGAGCATTTTTTTTTTACATATATATGGTCTACAGGTTGAAACACTAAGCAGAAACTAGTTATTATCCCAGATCTTATCACTTCCTTCCGACAGAGGCGTAACCCGACACTGAAATTGACACCTCCAGGTGTGTTTGGGGTCTGTAAATTCTGCACACACCCTGTAGTGGAGCCTAAGGCAAAGCATGCATATGTCTATGTCAGGGACCTGTGGTCTAGAGGGGAATGTAGATGAGGCAATGTCTCACCTGTCATCATGAAAAGTATAAAAAGAATAAATTAAAATACAGAATATTATTATTTCTACATGATCTATGCTATAAATGTAATATCTGTAAGATTTCAAAATATTGCAATAACTGTAACTTAACGTTAAACTTTCTTCTTCTTTAACTCATCTTCGGAATAAAGACTTGTGTGCTTAGAGTCATTGTATAACTGCATGACCAACCTTCTCTTGAGATTCTGTTCATGGACAGATGTCCTGACACTTTTCTTTAGAATTATGTGATATAATAAAAAATCCAATTGCTCAATCAATGACGGCAAGCGGCCCTAGCCCATATGTATAAAAACAGGCAGAAACCATGATACTACCACCCCCATGTTTCACAAATTGAATAGGGTTCTTATGTTGGATGCAATGTTTTCCTTTTTCCAAACACTCTTTTCATTTAAACCAAAAAGTTCTATTTTAGTCTCTTATCCATACACAAAATTCGCCCAATAGACCTCTGGTTTACCTAGTGACCGTTAGCAAATTGCAGACAATAAGCAAAGTTGTTTTTGGAAAGCAGTGACTTAGAAGTTACCCTGGGGTTCTTTTCAATCTCACTGACTATTACATGCCTTTCTCTTGGAGTGATCTTTGTTGCTAAACCACTCTTGGGGAGGGTAGCAATGGTCTTAAATTTCATCCATTTTACTGTATCGGTAGAGTAAAACAATTTAAAGATGTTTTTTTTAACCTTTTCCGGCAAAAATCCTTTATCTGAAGTCCTCAGAAATTTTCTTTGTTCTTGGGATTAATATACTTCCAAAACATGTGCTGTGAATAGCAGAATCTGATAGATCTCTATTCTTAAATTCACACCTGATTTTCCTTACATTGATTGAGAACACTTGACTTTAATTTTATCTTCAAATTAACTGCTAACCCTAGAGGTTCACATACTTTTGCCAGGCTCAAATATGTAATATAATAAATAAATGACCAAGTATATTTTTTGTCTCAGTTGTTTAATTGTAATATTAATGCAGTAATATTTATGCATA
>JAOUQV010000018.1:10237124-10247821 GCA_028565295.1 Aspidoras spilotus | reverse complement strand
GAAACTTTACTAACTCAGTTTATATTAAATAACATTAAATGTTGTTATAAGAAACTTCATACACACAAGTTTGTCTATTGATTCACTTTTCACGAGAGAGAAATAGAGACAAACAAGGTAAATTAATACACTCCAGGTGCCTCTGCTTACCAGCGCTGTCTCTCCCGGTTTCTCTCCTCACCCCTCCCAAGACTGCCCCGCTACGGAAGTGCTTATAAGAAACTTTCTTTCATACTTAATTACTTATCTGTTTCTACTGAGCAACACGTGCTACTACTGAGCAAGTGCTGATTCTAATCTCGCCTCCTACACCTAAGTGATTCACCCAGGTGATCAACTTCCTGAGGTGCTCATATCATGCAGAATGACCGTCTCCTGCTAAGAATATCCTATGGACTAGCACACTCTCATCACTACACACATTTACAGATTTCCTACAGACTGTTTAATTATCCGAATAAGTCTGGTTCCTCTCGAGGTTTCTTCCTATTATCGTCTCAGGCAGATTTTCCTTGCTACATAGTCTGGCTTGCTAATTAGGTATAAAAAGGTCATTTATATAAACTTTGTGATTATATCCTGAATTTAATTTGTGTAAAGCTGCTTTGCGACAATGTTCCATTGTAAAAAATCCTATAGAAATACATTTTAATTGAAATTAAAAACAGAGTGAATTATATGGACTGGAATACATAATAAAAGTTTTAAGAGTTTTGAATATTCATAATATTGACATATCTGTAATTGTACATGACAATAATCTATACCTAATAAACAGATCACTGTGTTGATATATAACATGAATTTTTTTTAAGATAAATAAGAAAATGTTTATGGAAGGAGTCTCCAGTGTAAGTGAGAACGTCCCCTTGCAAGACGCCTTTATACTCTGGAGATTAAGAACGAAGGTATGCACTGTAGTTGCAATATTAATGAGATATACATGGAATAATTTTAATAAATACAAAAAATTGGAAACGTTTTTCAGTCAATTTTCACAATGCGCCTTAACAAACCCCCATCACTGATCATTTGGATTCTGGTTTATGATTGGCTGTTTGTCAGACGAATTACTAGTACATAAAAAGTAAAAAGTTTTCTAATTTAGTGTCAAAGTGTTCCAGAGTTTTCACTCTGGCAGTATTACAGCAACACTGAGCAGTGCAACACAAAGCTAGCAGATTGACTGGGTGGTCATAGGTTATAAGTAAACCAAGGCCCACCCTTAACCAGATCCCAGCACAGACGCCAGCCTGTGAGAGAGAACCATATCAGCATTTCTCAAGAGAATGAACAACCAAGTAACCTCATGACCCCTGGATACTCAGCACAGATTTTCTCACCCGCATGGAAACACAGTTGGAGCTTTCATTCTGGATTACAGGAGAATACGTGCATAGAGGCAGGGGAATGTGAGTCTGCTTCATGATGGACTGGTGGGAGGGGATGGAGATGGACAGATTGCACAGTGTTTGGAAGACATGGTCCTGATCAATATGACAGAAGTGGATCAAGTGACTCATCCTACACAGACCAAAACCAAAGCCTTGTTTGCTTATCAGATCTGATCTGATGTGATTCAAACAAAGGATAGTGGGTTAGTAGTATACCAGAGATGTATGTAAGATCCCACTTTTCTTACAGCACACGTGCATAAACATGCACTTTGACATCATGTGACTATGTTAAAATAAATATGTCTACTGGCAATTCTAACCCATCCCTCCAAGCTACAAAAGCTACGTCGGGTTCAAGCACAGTTCCTCAAGAAAGTGCTGTGCACGGCACGGCTGCACTGGCTGCCATGGCAACCAGACACGTCAGCTTGGCATAGTTTTGAACAGCAATCTCACACACACACACACATGCACATAGACGTCAAACCAAAACCTTTCCACTCTGAAACATTCAAAGGCTTACATACATAATTCAGTTTGCTCTGCAATTGCACACTACTGCAAGGGTGACACATTCACCTCCACCAATGACTCAATGTCCTGGAAGAGAAGTAAGAAACATTTAACACTCTATCAAGTGGATCAATCATTAATATAAACACGGGACATTTTCATGTCTGTAATTTGCTTGAGTATAAATGGCAGCCACTAGTACAGTGTGCTTAGATCCACATTCCATGAGAACAGGCAATGGGGAACAATTATTTAAGTATTTATGTATTTATAGGGGATTCAAGATTGCCGGAAGGACCATTAACTACCATATATACTGTATTTTAAACAGTTCTCAGACTGAGAAAGCTGCGAAAGAATATAAGAAGATTCATGTCTGATAAGGTGAAGACAGCTTAGCCTAAAATATTTTTTAATAAGGGAATGTGAGGTGTATGCAAGGTTTAGCCTACCACAACGTTGCGTCCACTGCAGGGCTGACCAAAGATTGGGACACCCCTTTTGCTAAGTTAACTATGTAACATATTGATTTGTCTGAAATTTCTAGTTTTAGCTTTGTTGCAATGGTTGATATTTTTTTGCATTTCCATAAAAACCTGCTCTGGAAGGAACTTGGTTTAAGTTTGAGCTGATTTACAGTAGCAGCGATGCTGAATTCGTTTAAAATCTTCTCCTGGTTAGCTGTATTATCTTTAGAGCGTGTTCAGACTGAGCCACTACGGTTGGGATAAAACCTGTTATGCCTAAATGTCTAGTATTTAAACTTATAGCCTGAAGCAACCAAAACACTCATTATTTACCACACACACACACACAAACACACACTCAATATAAAAGGCCAGATAATGAGCAGCCTGGCGAGGTGTGATCGTGTGTGTATTCCTCATTCTCTCTCTGTCAGCTTTCTGCAGATGGGTGTGTCCTTGTAATAACATTATCACCTCCTGCGACTGAATAATGACCATGTCTCACTCATGGCTCCCGGCTCATCCTGTGATGGCAATACAAAATGCAAATTGGGACAAGTCATCAATGAGCTTGTGTTAAATCATGAAAATGTTTTCCATTCAACATCCGGTGAGTTCAGAGTCCAGCCCCAAAGTCAAAGCTAAAACTAATGATAGAGCATCCATGTGTAGGTACAAATGCACTACTAGCAGCAGATTCACTCAGCAGATATTAATATTAACCACAAAAGATGCAATTTTATTGGCGTTATTTTTCAATAAGGATAGTGCTCATGAGAAATGCTTCAAATGTTTTAACCAATTAAAAAAATAAGTTGCTTTTTTAGTGCAGTTTATTAGTCTCACATTTTTGTATTGCTTCCGCAGTAGAGATGAAGGCAGTCTAATCTCCAGAGAGAGAGATGTAAAATGCACAGGATTTAAACCATAGAAACCTTTCCGTCAGCAGTTTCTAGGTTGAGTGGGATCAGGTTACACACCACAGCCTCTTTACTCAAATCACATCTGTTCAGTACAAGACCTGAAATCAGTTTCTTGTTATTTGTCTTGTAAATGAGGGACAAAGCACTCACAGCCAGTCAGTATCAGTCTGTTTTACCAACTACCATCTATCTATCTATCTATCTATCTATCTATCTATCTATCTATCTGTCTATCTAATAATCTGCCACTATATATATATCTGCCTATATATCTACATATCTCTGTGTCTATACTACTGTCTATATTGCTTAAACAAAAATCAGGTACCCTGCCTTAGTCACTAAAGCATAAACACCACACAAGTGATAATAATAGTAAAAATAATTTTACATGTGAAAATAAAAATGCATATTTCATCATAATCCCGCATGATGGTTTAACAACATTGAGCGAGCAGTGTTTGTTCTCTAGTTGGATTTTTAGCAGATGATTGTCTAGGGCACACTGGGAATGTTGTTTTGTAGAAAAGATCATTCACTTAAAATTCTGCTACATTCCCAGAAATGGCCAAAAGGTACGTTTGGCATTAAATAATTTAACCGTGGCTAACCGGTGACTGATTCTCTTTTTTCTTTTATTCACAAGTCCACTTAAAGAGCCCCTGCAGTGGAGTGTCAGTCTGTCAGCATTTGTAAAAGGAAGCAATCATTAACCTGTAAAACAATTTTCTGTTATCTTTAGTGTTGGTAAAGAAGTATTCAGCAATAATCAACGTCTTCAGTCATAGCTGTGAACAGTGGAGTAACCGCTGGTGTAGGTGGAATATGCAAAAACCAAATAAGACAAGGTCAATAGCATATATATATATATATATATAGAGAGAGAGAGAGAGAGAGATTTATCTCTAAGATATATACTGGATTTATATTAAATCAATATGCACTCAGTTGATAATTGAATTTATTTAAAATGTACATTAATATATATTCTTGTGTTTTAAAAACACGTTGTTGCAGGGTCTTTTGGCAACATGGGAAAACACCATCACAGTATGCTGATTTAGCATACTGCAGTAGAAGCCTGTGAATCCCAGTGATGCTAATCTGCCATGCTTGAGCTCCTGTGTATCCTTGCCAATCATGCTATTATAACCCAAGTCTATTATAAACCCACATTCGGGAAGAATTACTCTTTACATGTGATAATGAAGACTTATTCTCCAGAGAAATAATCGCTTTTTGTATTTAATTCCAATCTGAATTATTATCGGTATCACAGTTGGCTATATATCACAAAATGAGGATAGTTTTTTTTGCTTTGTACTGTCGGCGCTGCTGCTTTCTTCCTTGTCCATTTTTATGAATGAAAAGGCGCTCGCACTTAATGAATGGTGCTAGTAGAAGACGTCACTGCCATTGTGACGTCACGCTCCTTTTATGGACGTGAGCTCGCCCATTCATAAAAGCGGAAAGAGCTTCTTCGCCTGTGGTAGTAATGCTCCAGAGAGGATAAGAGCGCAGAGGCGGCTGTGAACACCAAAACTGTGTTTTTCTTTAGTACTGTTCGATTTCTAAAAGAGGAGAGAAATACAAAGGACGTTCGCACGCGCTTACCGTTATTAGAGCACAAGGACAGTGCGGTTAGGATGAAGCAGCTAAGTGAAATGGAGTGTGGAGTGCTGAAGCGGCTGCTGAAGGAGGAGGGAGCGGCGAGGTGTCTGCTGCTCGACTGTCGCTCCTTTCTGGCGTTCAGCGCCTGCCACATCCGGAACGCAGTCAATGTCCGCTGCAACACCATCGTGCGCCGGAGAGCGAAGGGCTCCGTGTCTCTGGACCAAATCCTAGCCGGGGATGAGGAGGTGAAGTGCAGTCTGATTTCAGGCCTTTACTCTGCCGTTATTCTGTATGACGAGCGAACTCCGGATACGGCAGCTCTCAAAGAGGACAGCATCATCGAGCTGGTGTGTAACGCGCTGGGCAGAGGCACCTCAAGCACAGAGATCTATCTCCTCAAAGGTACGTAGGACGATAAATAAATAAACACCTGCATAAACGAATGAATAAATAAAATTCATATAGTAAATCAAATCAATTCTAATAGATTTATCTTTAGTTATTGTGTATTATGAGTAGTACGTGTGTATATAATTATATATATATTCATACTCATACTCACATAATCAACAAATTGTGCTGTTTAATGGCATGCAGCTTGAACTTTATTGAAATGCTTATATAAAAAATATTATTTATATCTAACATGTATACGGTGCATGGTTTTACAGGTAGGCCTAGTTATATTGTTCATAGCTGTTACATGAAGTCGTTTTGCTCTCTGCACAATATAGAGCTTATTCATTCTCTATCGCCATATGTAAGCTACATCAAGGGTCGCGTTTTTGGTTGAAGCCTCGGCTTTAAAACATTTCTCTATTATCCACTGATATAATCCACGTCTATAATGCATGATTAATTTAATAATCAGACCTTTAGTCTTTTTTCGTTGCTTTGTAATCACTCGGGTATTGAGTCCACCTGCAGGTAAACTGGAATTGCCCGACGTTGTACATTTAGACGTTTGCGGATGGGACATTTCGGTTTATTAATCCACGAGAGAGAATAAACTAAAAAAAATGTAAAGGAGTGTGTGTAAATTTCGGGAATTCTGGGCGTAATTACATAATTACATTTCTATTAAAAACCAGTAAGATATGTGAGAAAATAAACACACAGAATGTGACATGGCCGGATTCAGTCTTCACACAACATGGCCTTGTGCTTTACACTCATGATTGTTTTTTTTATTGTTGTTCAACGTTTGTGTGTTTGTGTGTGTGATTTTTTTATTTGCAGGAGGATATGACCGATTTTACTCTAAGTACCCAGACTACTGTTTAAAGAGTAAATCCCCACCGATGCCCGCGGTTCAGAGTAACGCCGAGGCGAGCTGTACTTCCTGCGCCACTCCACAGCACGATCAGGTAAGATCCATCACCCGCAGATCCGCTTTATAATTCACATGCATGACTGGTGTGTTCTGTGGAACGCTAATGTCCAGAAGCGCATTAGCGGCCCTACTGTATAACCTGCGCTACAAAATGGAGCCTTAATGGTCCATCGATTGGTGTCATTAGGCTCTCATTTTCCCGACCGGTAGCTGTCTTTATTCGGCTCTGTTTTACTCACCCATCATTTCCTGGCTATCGATAAAAGCAGGACATTGAGTGCAACGACCTCATATCAATACTGCTTCTTCCGGTTCCGGCCAAGTATTTTTTTAAACGAACGATAGATTGTGGGTTTGAATCCCAACTCTGAACCCTAAACAGCTGTCGTTAGGCTCTTGAATGTTTAACCCTCTATTGTTGAGCTCAGTTAGATTTAAGAGTCTGCCATGCACATGCAATGCACTGTGTGCCATTACAGATGTTCATGCACATTACTGCTACATGTCATGTACTATAAGAAAATGTACACATGGGTACAAACAAGCTAAACATGTGATTATAACGTGAAGTAGGTGGATTTCCTAAATTGTGTTTATATTTTTTATAGGGTGGACCTGTGGAGATCCTTCCCTTCCTGTTTTTGGGCAGTGCCTTTCACGCTTCCAAAAAAGACATGTTGGACTGCATGGGGATCTCTGCATTACTGAACGTGTCTTCAAATTGTCCTAACCACTTTGAAGGAGCCTATCAGTATAAGTGCATCCCAGTGGAGGACAACCATAAGGAGGACATCAGCTCCTGGTTCATTGAAGCTATCGACTTCATAGGTGAGCTCACAGAATCAAATTGAATCACACACTGCCAGTAAACACTTAGCATGGGCACATCGACTGCGTTAGATTCAATTGGTGTTTGTTGAGTAAATTGTTGGAAATGGGTTTCCTCTGTGTTACCACGTTGCATTGTTTTTTCCTGTCCTTGTGAATGGCTGTGTCGATCATGATTAAGAGGCTCATCTGCATTACACAGAACTGTGTGTAGGTTATTCGCTTCACACCCACTGTTTTAATCTCTCACCTATTTCTCCACCATGAAAGCGTCTGCAATGTGCGCATTCATTTGCATTTTGTTGATGGGTGATGTATTAAAATTAGTAGAAATAAGCAAAAATGTCAGAACGACCTGCTCTTGCTACTTGTATTGAGTGGAGTGTGTTGGATTGTAGTGTGGGTGGTTCCCTCTCAAGCAGGAATTACTGAGTATTTTGGGTGGTGGAGAAACAAGGGGCAAACTCGATATCCAATTTCAGCGCAGCAGACATCATCCGCAACAAAACTCCATAGTGAAAAAGGAGTGGGAGTGCTATGTGTGCATGTATGAATGCATCAGAGTGCAGAGCTCAGGGACTGGGGTCTGACTCATCTGCCATTCAGCTGCACTCTGTTCCTTCAGTCATTACTGTATGAGTGCAGCGCAATGATACATGACGACAAACACATTCAGTTTGAGGAAAGATGCAACAAATAAGGGATTTTTTTTTTTACTGGTTTCACAAATTCATTTCACGGAACACATTGTCATCGCTTCATGGTGGTTGGCTGCATGGATGTGTCAGCTTTCTCCATTGCCCTTTTGTTGCTTGTAGCAGACCGGCACCTGTTAATCCAGTCCATGTTGTGTCCATCCAGGTTATTATTCTCTGTCTTTGACCTCTCATGACTACCTCTACAAGTCCTTTCCATTTCACCTCCTTCAATTCTGTCATGTGGGAAATTCATCACATGAATGTAGTAACGTAGCTTGCAGGATTTATTATGGTTCTGTTACTAATTTTCTGTTCCGGTCATCTTGTAGGCTTGCTCAGTGGTCATCAAGTTCCATGTGATCAGATGATTTGTAGTCAAGTAGAGAAAATATTTTTTCACATTCTAATGAATGACTAGAATCTTGTTAGTAATTGCAGGGTGTCGACGTTTACATGTTCCAGTGGAGTGTGGGGTGTGAAGCACACCCCAGGCAGTGTTATTGGTGTTAGAATTGTTCTCACACTAGAGGTGTCGGCCTGCTTTGAACCACTCATACCATTTATAGTTGTTTGACAGTATTGGTTTCTTTTCTTTTTGTTTGTTGCCGTTTCGTTTGACACTTATTTAGGCCATGAGTTCAGACTTCCAGCAAAACTGTTTCGTTTAACATTATTATTAAAACAGTGTGCTTTTTTTTTATATTTAACAAACAAAATTTCTTTCCCACAGATTCAGTGAAAGACTCCAACGGTCGTGTCCTTGTTCACTGTCAAGCAGGAATTTCACGCTCTGCCACTATTTGCCTGGCATACCTAATGAAAAAGAAGCGTGTGTGTCTGGACGAGGCTTTTGAGTTTGTCAAGCAGCGGCGCAGCATCATCTCACCCAACTTCAGCTTCATGGGCCAGCTACTGCAGTTTGAGTCACAGGTGCTGGCTACATCATGCTCAGTGGAGGCAGCCAGTCCATCAGCCACTCTGGGCCCTAAATCTTCCCCATCAACGAATTCACCGTTCATCTTCAGCTTCCCAATCGGTCCCGTGGGGCCACATGGGCAGCCCAGTAGCCTATCCTACTTGCAGAGTCCAATCACAACCTCACCCAGCTGCTGATAATACGCTCAGGCCACAAATTGTGGTGTAAACAGAGAACTCGCAAATGAAGGATAATAATGTGGACTAAACCTCTGATGGGGAATAATTTTCACATGAAGAACTAGACATTTTGCTGATTTGTTGGTCCGAAAGGAATCTCCTATAATGAACTTGACAAAAGACAAGAACATTAGAAGTATGAACTTGTGTTCACGTGTGGAATCAAAGCATCTCTAATTCTTCCTAAGACCCGGTGTTTGGTTTGGTAGCGTGGGTTGAATGAAATCTGTGGGGGAAGGGACATTCATCTCTTTTGCTTATGGTCTCACTTCCTGACAACGAGCAGTAGGCTCTTCATCCACGGCAAGTGCTGCACTCTGTCCGGCACTGCAAATTAAAATAGCCGCTCTTGTCCTCCACAGACAGTCAGGGTACTAATGTAACATGGCTCATTGTTTTTGTTTCATTTTTTTTTTATTATTGGTCAGTGCCTTGTACAGAGAAGGTACAGGACACAGTTTATCTTTCCTGTGGTATTTGATCTAACGGACGGGCAACTCTAGACTTCAACTTGCAATATGTCTACTTCTCTCAACTGAAACAGAGCAATAACATCTCCCTGCTTCTTCCTAGTTGCCACCAAAGCATTCTTGCCTTTCATATGTCTATCACACTGTACAAACACGTTCTTGGTGTTAGTTTCTGTCTCTAATAATTTGTCCAGTAGCAGGTTTGGGCGTTATTTCTGCAGTATGCATAACAGAAGAAAAAGGCTGTGTAGGGAATTCACAACGCTTTCATGTTTTTTTTTCATTTGGTACGTATTTGTTTTGTGAAGGTACACGTGAAGGTACACGTGAAGGTACACGTATATGTCGCTAGGTCACTTTGATGGGTCTAACCACTGTAACTTTTATTTTGTACCTAAACCCATTTCCGTTAGTGGATACATGGCTGAACTGGAATCTTCTGAATGCTCATGGTAAGACACGACTCGGTAAGAGATTCCACCTCTAAATGATTCAGCTCGACGTGGAGCAGAGTTCATCTTACCACTGATTTTGAAGGTTTAGAAAGTGGGCACCTTGATGAAAACAAGCACTTTGAAAGTGATGCAATATGCAGAGGTTCTGTTTTGCACACGCCCTGGATTAGATACAACAGACGAATACGGAGCGTTTCCTACGCCCTTATAGCTTTATAGCATTGTGTGTCCGTGTTAATCCCATGGTCGGTCACTACATCACTGATGAATGCAATACTTTTTACGAACATCTTATTCCGTGATGTTTAGACGGTAAATGGCAATATCAGTCAGTTGAATTTTTACAAACTGTTTTCTTGTGAATGCTTTATTTATACCTTGACTTCCATTGTCAAATATAACAACGTTCTTTAACGAAACCCTGGTGTCAGTCTTCAATACGTTTTCAGTCTCGTACAATTTATTGCATGAAATGGACACCTTGCGCCCCCTTGTGCACCCAGGTGCAACTGCAGCTTCAGTGTATATACTACTACTTCCTCTCCCTTTTATCAGGGGTCGCCACAGCGTGTCAGTCTTTTCCACCTCACTCTGTCCCCTGCATCTTCTATTTTCACACCCACTACCTGCATGTCTACATTGACCACATCTATATGTCTTCCTCTTTGTCTCCTGCCTAGCAGCTCTATCTCTAACATCCTCCTATGAATATATCCACTGTCCCTCCTCTGCACATGTCCAAACCATCTCAATCGGCCCTCTCTAAATTTGTCTCCTAATTTTTTAACATGTGCTGTCCCTCTGATGTTCTCATTCCTAATCCTGTCCATCCTGGTCACTCCTA
>JAOUQV010000018.1:10008508-10020647 GCA_028565295.1 Aspidoras spilotus | reverse complement strand
TGATTTTATACAGGCATTTCAATACAATACAACATAAAACAAAGTTGCCGAAAGTACGCAACGTCTTCAACTCACAGCCAGTTGGTACTGCAGCTGCTTGATCTGCTGTTGGAGAGAGTCAACCTGCTGGCTCTGCTGTCTGCTTTTTGGGCTGCTGGTTGTATAAGAGAGCTGAGACAAGCTGTTTAAAGCCTCTTTGAGCTTCCCCACCTCTCTGGATAGATCATCAATCTTAAAGAAATGAATACATACTATCAAGCAGGAAATCAATTTAGCAGCATTAAGTGGTGGGAGTCTAGTTTAGCATTCGTCCCGTTAGTGAACTGGGCCAGGATTGCGCTCCAGTTCTGAAATTATACCAACACGGACTGTTTTAATCAAGCAAGTTTGTTAAACAAAAAGTTTGCCAGTTCAATCCTCAGCAAGACACCGACAGAAATGTGAAAACTTTGCAAACACAAAAATAATCAATCTAGTATAGAGGGGTGTGAAATGCATCATCTAATACTTTAATACTTGTTTAACAATATGTGAGCAGACATTGACTACTGAGTATCAAAAACACCGAACACCTATACTGGCTAATTATATGATTTGATGTTGATCAGGTCAAAGTTTATGTTACTTAGTTTTATCATGTATACATTTACACACACCCATAAGCAGGATATACATTTGCATATATAAGCATTTATAAATGCGGTTTGCACACAAAACAGTCTTTGTTTTTAAAATATTTATAATATTAAAATGTATTGTAATATGTTCATAAATATAGTGTCCACACATACAGAACTGTAAAAATTGACAACTGTCCGATACGTTGTACATCCACTTCCAAGTGCTTATTTATTTTAACTTTATGCCTAAGGATTGAGTCTGTAAGACCCCAGAACCTACACAGCTGTATTCTTTACGCAGGACAAAATTTAAAGTGCTGCTGATAGTCAGACTAAGTGGATAAATGGAAATAATCACAGAAATTATTGGGGGGAATCATAAAAAAAACCCAGTTCTGATCAAAAAAAAGATCAACACCATCACTGTCATCATAGTACTGAACATTATCACATGAAATATAATTAGAAAACATTAATTATTTTATTTCTTTATTAAATAAAATATACTTAAGCATGTATAAGGAGTAAATAAATAATCTGAACTTCAGAACATGTTTGTAAATTGAAAGGAATTAAAAAATAAAATTAGAACCTGTTGAGTTTTTCCCCAATTACCTTTTTATTCTTCTCTCTTTCAGAGGTTATATGATTTTCCATCTGCTTTTTAAGCTGAGTATTCATTTCCTGAGCCTCTCTCCACTTTAGATTCAGCGCGATATTCTCCTGCTCTCTCACTACAGAAAGAGTCTGAACTGTCTCCTTCTCACGTTTTCCATCCTTCACCTCCTGCCAGGCGGCAGTCACCTCTAGTGCCATCTCATCCTGCTTCCTTAGAGCATCCTGCAGAAGCTGAGTGAGATGACTAATCTTGCACTCCAGAGACTCTTTCATCTGGTCATGTTCCATTTTGGAAACACAATCATTCGGAATCTTTTTCTCCACAGCAGGTTTGTTTTGTAAGGCATCCAGCTGTGAGGTCTTCTGTCTGAGCTGTTGTTTAAGGATGTCCACCTCAGATTCTAAGCTCTTGACGGCGTTTCCTAATGAAGACATGACCCGGGTGTGGTCGGCAATGCTTACTGATGCCTTGGCCTGAATCTCTGCATCTTTTTTCAGTTGTGAAACCTCTTTCAGTGCTGACTGGTACTTGGTTTCTGTGTCTTTTGAGGAATTTTGCACATCCTTTATCTTCAGCGTCAGCGCTTGCAATTTTTCCTCATGCTGTTCTTTAGTCACACACACTGCCTGTGACAGCTGCTCGATCTCCCGGACTTTAGCCTGAAGCTGGCTTCGGGCTTCTGTGAGTTCATTTTTTGCCTCACTGTAGGACTTCGAAAGCTCCAACAGACGCTTTTGGAGTCCTTCAATAAGTTCACCCATTTCAGCCTTCATGTCATCAAAGTCTTTAGCGGCTGCTTCAACGGACACAGTGCCACACAATGCTTCTTGAAGTATCTTGATCTCGTCCTGAGCCTCCTCATACTTTTCAATTAGCAATCCCTTCTCTTGGTTGATGTTCTCCATCAGGATGTTGTAAGAGTTTTTAAGTTCCTGTCGCTCATTCTCTATAGCTTGATGATTCTCACTCGCTAGCCGGGCTTCAAGTTCTTTTACCAACTCAGCCTCATGCATCTTCTCCTCCTGCAGCTTGGCCAGCTTTGTCTTCAGATCGTTAACCTCCTGCTCAAGACAGCCTTTCAAATACTTAAACTTTTTAACTTCTCGATCATCTTGACTCGATAATCCTGAGGGTGCCACTCGGACCCTCTCAATCTGGACAGTTTCCAGCTCTGACACCACTTTGTTATACTTCTTCTCCATGTCTTCCAGCTTGGATTTGAGCTCAGCAATGCTTACTGGCAGGCTTTCATTTCCAATATCCACTGTGCAAGAGTTGGACTCGAGTCTGGACTGCAGAGAACGGTTCTCCTGTCTTGACTCATTCAATTCATGTTGTAAAGTCTGCAGCATTACTCTAAGCAAAGCAATTTCTTCCCCATGGACTGATTTTGTGAGCTCTTTCCCTTCAGAATGCTTAAAAGTTGAGACCTCAGAGAGCTCCTGCTCACTACAAAGATCAAATTCATCATGGGTGGAGTGATATGATGTGTTGGAGTCAGTACTGGTTGGGCGCGATTCCCTCTGGTCGTCTTCAAATTGAGGGGGTGGACGCTTCTAGACAGCAAAGTGGGAAAAAAATAAAACACCTAATGTTAATTTACAATACAGTATACAGTCATGTTGTGACGGTACAGTTGATCTAACATCACTAATGCACGAATGCAGACTGCTAGTTGGGTGTTTAATCGACTCATTTATAAATGTGGAGGTCAAATCGTGATGTCATGCCTTCTGTGAAGAAACAAGTATCAAAGGGTTGTTCCAGGCACTGAACTAAAGTATAAAAAACTCTGATCAAGAAGTTGACTGGCGAGGGGGAAAAACAAAGTAGTGCAGAAAATAAATGACTGCATCAGATAAATGCTCTCGAATTATTAACAATTGCAAACAAACCATGATAGAAATAGAAATATTACTATCAGCATAGATCATAGAACAATAATAATGCACTGAAGCATCCAATAAAAACGTGAAGAAATACATTTTTAAACTGAAAAAGAAGGAAATGTCAGTGTCTGCAGTGTCTCAATTACAAACTTGAATATTTACAGTATAAACTCAAATGTGTTTATAGATTTCAGTTACTCACTGAAATATTATTTAGTTATAACCTTTGTTTCTGATAACTGCTTTACAATGTCACACTGACTGGACTACACTGAAGTCTAGGGATTGGGATTGGGCTGACCACTTCTTGTGGGTCACAATCTTGTTGGTCTGGAACCAGGATTTTCCCCGCTGTTGTGTTCAGAGACGTTGTCCTGCTGAAACATGATCTCTTTCGGCATTCCAGGTATGAGATAAATGAGCCCAAGTACAAAGTATGAGAAACCATCATCCCCAAACCATTATGCTTGTACCTTCATGTTGTACAGACGTTTCAGACATTGAATTGCTTACCAGATTAAATATATATATATATATGTGTGTGTGTGTGTGACATTTGTAATATATATAAAACTACTAATGTAGCAGAAACATTACCTTGATGATCTGGGCAAGTTGCTGATTCTCTATTGTGAGTGAGGCAACCTTGGCTTGAAGGGCTGCGAGATTTGCAGAGTTTTCACAGCATTCAGTCTGCCTCTACACAGGAAAGCAAACATGGCTTACTTTCAAAGACCTTTTTATTATTCCCAGAATTGGAAGGAAAAAAAAAATAAAGGAAAAAACACTAAATAAAACACACTACATTTTTATAAACGCATACAACGTTTTGATCTCATTGCCCTAAAAGATCCAGCAGCAGCAAAAGCATTATTAAATACACAAAGTTATTTATTTATTTATTTATTTTTTAACATCATCCTCACCAGCAGTGTCTAATCTAATGACCGGAACACGGTCATACTCATACGCAAGTCTCATATCATACACAAAGTCACATATCAATACACAAGTTAGTGACAATTTAGCATTTACAATTTACCTAGCGTGCATGTCTTTGGACTGTGGGAGGAAACAGGAGCACCCGGATAAAACACACGCATACACAGGGAGAACATGCAAAGTTTACGCAGAAATTCCTCTTGCTGTGAGGCCACAGCACTATCCACTGCGCCACCGTGCTGCACAAAACACAATGTACCCAGGGGATTTAAATGGAAAGAGATTGTGGATTTTGATTGGTCTGAATTAGGTGATAAATCTTCTGTAACAACTTCTTTAATAGTATTGCAGCTTCAAATCACATGTACACATATATTTATTTATTTATATTGTTTTAACTTCATCCTCAGCAGCAGTGGCTATTCTAATGACCGGAACACGGTCATACTCACACACAAGTCTCATATCATACACAAAGTCACATATCAATACACAAGTTGGTGCCAATTTAGCATTTACAATTTACCTAGCGTGCATGTCTTTGGACTGTGGGAGGAAACCGGAGCACCCGGTGAAAACCTACGCGAACACTGGGAGAACTCCAAACAGAAATTCCCAGGTCGCCCCAACCGGGGATTGAACCCGGGCCTCTTGCTGTGAGGCCACAGCACTATCCACTGCGCCACCGTGCCACCCCCATGTACACATATAGTTTACAATTGTAATTTAATTTCTATAGATTCACAGGGACTTTAGTTGTCAATGCTAAAGCGATTACTGAGACAGTTTTTAGGACAGGGCAGTCTGGATACCCGTTTTTATTATCCTCGAAAGAGCATAACAGTTGTTAATAGCTACTAGAGGATAAGTGGCGATCACTTTTTATGGGGAATGCTCATCAGGAGATGGGGTTTAGTAATAAATAATCTGCCTTATTTCATTTTCATTCCATCTACTAATTTATTTATTTGAATTTTTATGCCATTTTTACATAAAAAACACAGGAATTCATTCATTTATTCATTATCTTCCGCTTAATCCACATGGATTAGAGACCAGATAGTGACCTACTATTACTATTAATAATTTGACAGCAGGAAAATAAGTGAAATTTGTGTCACTTATGAGTTGTTTAGGGGATTCGGAGGGATGGCTATGTGTCTACATACTTAGGTGTGATGGCTATGTGTCTACATACTTTTGATCACAGTGTATTTACAGTTAATTACTTGCGAATGTTCTATTCTACAGTTTTATGAACTGTAGTGAAATTGTGAGGTTTTAGTGAAGGTATAATGAAGTACAAAAGTGAGATATGGTCATGCTGCCATCACATCCCCTAAAGCAAGGTCCGTTACCTGGCTGGGGTCAGCAGATGCAGCTGGTAAAATAGGTTCCAGAAAGCACGAGTGGCTGAAGATCAAAGCGTCGGCCACATGAGAGAATATTAAAGGGCTTGTTCTGTACTCGCCTTGGGCTCAGTCTGCACCATAATCTGCTTCAGATCTTCAATGGTCTCCAGCAGCATGTTCTTCTCTTCCTGGAGCTTTTCAATCTCATCTCTTAACAGAGGCACACTCCTCAGCTCCTCTTCCTGCAAAAACACAGCAAAACCATAATAACAATAAAGGGTTGTGTGTGCTCAGTCTTACATTGACATGGATCAATATGGTTTGATCGCCAGTGATATGTTCTTGTACCTTGTAACTGAACATCCTGTCGCTTTTACCTGACACCGGAGTTTCATTAGGGGTCACATACGGTGGAGACATGGCATCCGGGAACTGAAAACGTCCAGAAATGCAAAGCAGAACACTTATCATATTTCTATATGTGATCCTGCACAATCATTTTAAACGCTATCACAATTTTTCTTTCTATGCTCATATGTTTAGTTAATTGAACTGAGTTTTAAATACACCATCCACAAACCATCTAATTGACACCAAAACGAAAAAGGTAATGCTATATCTCCAAATAGACTTGATAAGTCAGGACATGTCTGATGTATGAGGTTTCCACTTTAAGTAGTGTAACGCTCCAAACAAATAATCCAATGGGCGTCTTTCTCACCTTCCATCTCATTTGCAATCGATCCTTTTGTAAACTTTATATTAACTTAAATTATACAGGCAGATTCATTCAAACAAGGCCCTGAAGATGTTCTTGCAACACCTGTTGCAACTCTATCATCGTTTTGCGATGGATGCTTGCACAGAGGTGTTCTATAAGATAGGAATAAGCGGATTGAACATCGATATCTGGTCAGCTGTTGCAAATCCAACTCTTCTGGCTTTATCCAGCAGCACGTGCCCTCCACTAAACTGAGCTATCCAGGGTGCATTTTGATAAGTTCATTAGTTCTAAATATGCCAATTGAAAATCTTAGTCACGTTGCTGAAAATGAAGAACACACCATACAATTAATTGCCGGAGGTTTTTTCAGTGTTAAAAACTACAAAAGCTCACACTCCGCATCACATCCATATTCTTTAAAATGTATTAAAATACGAATACTTCTTATTGTCTATCGTTTAACATACATTTCAGCAGACAATAATATTCATGTCAGGAGCAACATTATATCAATCACACGGTTACATTCTTAAGTCATATTACACCAGTTGGGAGAATTTGGTATATCCAATTTGTCTAGCATGTTATTGGCTTATGAGAGGCAACCGGATGAAACATACACAAACATGGGGAAAACATATCCCTGGCATCTTGCTGTGATTTCCCATTTACTTAACATTGTGGACAAAATTTAACATGATCAGCCCTGGTTCCAGCCTGACCCGTCTTTTCAGATTGATTGCACTCTCCGTTCACTCTGTAGCACTCTTATAATTTCACACCCTGTGATATACAAGATCAAAGCACTCTAGGTACAGTCTAGGTAGGAGACCTGTTTAAACAAAACTTTTCAAAACTCTGTGGTATAATAGTTATTCCTTCACATAGAAATGCCATTTAAGCTTCAAATCGTAAATACGGGTCTACCATGTAAGCTGTATAAATATCTAATTAACGGATAAATTTCTTATAGAGTTATGATCAACTGATCAGACCCACATCTTTAAATATCCCCATAGGCATATATCTTTGCCATTTGGTCAATACACATATTTTACATCATAACGAAGGCCTCCTCTCTTGCACAAAAGTCTCGATTATTTGATAGACAACATATTTTCAGAGTAAAATACACAATTGTTAAGCGTGCTCCATCCACTTTATTCAGCTTATTTCCTCCTGTCTGCCTACTGCGGTTTTTAAAATATGAAGCATTGAATACAGGGAGCAATGTCTGTCATACACAAAAACACAGTGCACACACATACACACAGTGGTGGCTTTTGGCAAGAGCGAACCGGACAGCAAATTGTTGCCCCCTGTAGCTGCTGCAGGTGCCCTTGCGTTCTGAGAAAAGGAAAGAGGGGGACTTGTAGTGCAAATACGCTAATTAATCTTCTCATTCATATTATTATAAATTCAGGACTATAATTCCTGCACATTTAACTGAATTGTGTGAAATAGCTAATAAAATTAGGTGATAAAATATGATTACATGATCACCCAGGTGAATTGGTTAGTCTTTCTGGTGGTAAGTGAGAGTGACGTTGGGGGATCAAGGGAAATCTGCTTATTGTCGAGTGCCAAATAAACAGACAGAAAAAGGTCAAAGCCATCAGGTACCCAATGCAGGGAAAAAAAGAAAAGAAGAGGAGAAATGAGCAAAGGATACAGGTATGCAACTGTGTTTTCTCTGTATGATTATGGTATCTATTATCCATGTCATGGGCTGATGTAATGGGTAAATTGGTGGTTTAAAACCTATGCTTGTTAGCCTTCTAGCTAGGATGCTTGCTGCTTATACGACAATAATTTAGTCTTAAACGCAAGATTTAATTTCACCATAAGATTTTTAAAACTTTTTAAAGGTTGTTTATTATTTATTTATTATTGTAATTAGACAACATTATTATATGTTATCATATCTGTAGGTTGTTTCAAAGATTCAGAGATGACTATTGGATATTCACTCTGCCAGTCACTGTGGCTCAAACCACAGGTCAAACATGTCTCAGAAACAGTTCCCTGGCCTTGCTGTGATCAGCATCAATCACTTAATAGGAGAGCAGATTTTGTATGATGACATTATTGGTGATTTTGCATCAAGAAGGACAAGAATGCTCCGGTTTTATTTTGCGTTTTCTTGACTTTATTACTCTGTTTCTGTATTTTATTTGTATATTATTCTTAATAATGTCTAATGTTGTTATTGTTCTCGGTTCTTGCTACATGTTTTATATATCTGACTGTATATATCTGCTAATTATGTATATACATTTGTGTCTATATATTTAAGTTCTGAATTTTCTGTAATTTTATTGTGCAGCATAAAAAGCGAGTTTCCTGTTGTAATTTCAACAATTAAGTATTTACTTTTATAGTTATAATTAAATTGGTCTGCAAAGATTGGGGGTGGGGGTTGTGGCTTGCCCGGGGCGTAATACAATGTAGAACCGACACTGCGCACACACACATCAGAAATTGGAAAACTGTACAGATACTTGTCTACGGTAAATTTCATCTGTCTACCTACTGTGGTTTTTGATATATGAAGCAATTTATGAAGCCAGAAAGGACAGTCTCTCACACACAGAAAGACAAGCCACACACACACACACACCAGGAGGAGGGATGAAAAGGGAAAACTGCTTTGGCTAAAAATGTTATATACAAAAATGTGTAGAAAAGATGGGGCAAAGTACAAATTGTAAATAAAAATGATGTGGAAGATTTAAAATTCCATATTTGATTCAGAATAGAACGTAGATGACGCATCAAATGTATAAACTGAGAAAATTTATCATTCAAATAGAAAACACCACTTCTTAAAAAAGTTGGGAGAAGGCCATGTTTACAACTGTGAGACTTCTATGCAGCCATGATGCTGTAATTGATGCAGTATGTGGTTTGGCATTGTCATGTTGGAAAATGCAAGGTCTTCCATGAAAGAGACGCAGTCTGGGTGGGAGCATATGTTTCTAGAAAAGAAATATACCTTTCAGCATTGATGGTGTCCTTCTATATGTGTAAGCTGCCCATGCCACACGCACTAATGCAACCCCATACCATCAGAGATGCAGGCTTCTGAACTGAGCGCTGATAACAGCTTGGGTCATTCTTCTCCTCTTTATTCCTAATGACACAGCGTCCCTGATTTCTATAAAGTACTTCAAATTTTGAGTCGTCTGACAAAAGATCAGTTTTCCACTTTTCTGGGTAAAGGCTCATTTCAAATGTGGCAAAGATGTCTATGCTTCTGGATCTTGTTTAGATACGGCTTCTTCTTTGAACGGTGGATGAGTTCACAAATGTTCTCTGGAAATATTCCTGACCCCATTTTGTGATTTCCAATACAGAAGCATGACTGTATGTGATTCAGTGACGTCTAAGGGCCTGAAGATCATGGACACCCAGTATGGTTTTCCGGCCTTGACCCTTACACACAGAGTATTCCAGATAACAGAATTAGGGGATTGGTGATCCTTGACCCATCTTTACTTCTGAGAGCCTCTGCCACACCAAGACGCTCTTTTTATACTCAGTCATATAAATGACCTATTGCCAACTGTTCCTCATCTGTTCCTTTTTTTGTAACTAACTTTTTCAGCCTCTTATTGCCCCATCCCAACTTTTAGATGTGTTGCTGTCATGAAATTTCAAATGAGCCAATATTTGGCATGATATTTCAAAATGTCTCACTTTAGACATTTGATATGTTGTCTATTGTAAATAAAATATCAGTTTTTGACATTTGTAAATTATTACATTCCATTTTTATTTACAGTTCTGTTTTATTTACTTTGTTCCAACTTTTTTGGGAATCGGGTTTGTAGAACAAAAATATAGATTACTTTATGATTACAGTAGCAACAGATTTATGAAAATGACATCATTTTAGATACTGACATAATTCCAACTGTATTTAACATTACTCTCATGTTGGCTTTTCAACTGCATCTATACCCAGGGATGCAACGGAGCAACACACATCACAGTTTATGCAGGAACTGCACTTTCTGGTTTCATTTTGTTCTTTGGTTTATTCTATGGTCACATGACTCAATGCTGTGCAGCACAGATAGATATTAATAATAATAATAATAACAACAGTATATGAAAAAGTACTGGAAGCACACAAAAGTTAATAATCAATTGTTTGATCAGACATTGATCATTTGTTTCACTTGGATATTAAATTGTCTTTGCTGTTATTCCTATTTCCTTTTTTTAGCTAATAATGATTTTAGCTAATATTGCCCTGACTGGTGTTTTACAAATGTAGTACATGCACAACGAGGAGCAGAGACAATGACATACTCAGTGACAGAAAGGTTTTTACCTGCACAGGGCTAATCGGAGGAGGGGGTGCTTTTCTCTTTTTGGGGGTTGTGCTCCTTTCGTCAATTAGCTTAGCCGTGTGATTAGGCTGAGAGAGCATGTGAGGACAAATTGTTGAATTGGTTATTGACAGAAGTAAGAATAACAAGACAAATAACTAAATAAAATAAAGAAATTAAATCATCATGGTAATGTTAACTTTTACATGAATTTTTTAAAATAAAACGATGACGATTAAACAATAAAAATTGTGTCAAATGTTTAAAAAAAATTATTTAAAAGAATAAACTAAATAAAATGGAAAAAGAAATAAAACAGCATACCTGCTGGCTTCTGGGTAAATTCCTATCTGCTTAATTAATGCGGAAAAAAAAGGAAAAGAAGAATGAAAATAATTATGGGATGGGAGAATGAAATGAAATGAAATAGCAAATTATCCTGTGTTATTCAAAATCTTGTGCTCCGAGTGTTGACCACCACAAGATGGCACTGTTGACCCTAAGTAGGTTGGAGGATATTGGCATTTGCACCTCCTGCAGCTCTGATGCCACGTCTCGTGCCGACAGAGAAAGAAGAACACAACAAATAACTCAGTGGTGTTAAAGCACTTTTATCTTCCTTGTGCTTTACTTGTGATTGCTTCAGTGGTGAAGAAAACACACAGAGGGCTTTGAAACATTTCCTTCTGCACGAGTTGTGTCAATGATAATAAATCAAATCACCATTTAATTGGCATAATTTCTCACCTGCTGCCTCTTTAGTCATTGGATTTGACAGACTGGGATTTTATTACTTCTAAGAAATAACAATAATTAAAAAACTAAGAGTTCCTTCAGATATCAGCGAGTCTGAATGCTGGGAACAATTAGCATTCCAAAATCAGACATAAAACATAAGCAGGAATAGTACAGAACTGCTAAAAAATTAGTTTTTTCTAAGAATTTAGGACAAGTCCTAATTTCCAAACATTAACCGGGGCTTTAGTGCTCTGCAGAGTGTACTACTACCCCTTTATCTTGGCAATCAGTGGCAAGCAATCATCCTTTTCTATTTTTGTGTCAGGTTAATCTCATCTGGTATTAGTGTTACTGATGAGTAATCACCTGACTCGGCCAGGTGGTCCTGGAGGGCAGCAGCTATAATGGCTTGAATCTCGATTTTGCCCGACAGCTTGGCGTAGTGGAGCACATCATGTCCCAGTGAGTCGAGCAGACGCAAGTCAGCTCCCCTGTGCACGAGCAAATCTACAGCTGCCACACAGCTGCTCTCACTGGCTAGCATGACGGCACTCCTGCAGCAATCACACCATTATTATCCCAACCTCAAAAGATCAAAGGTCTGATAGAATAGATTACAGGGTGAGCATCCTCACCTGCCGTCCCTGTCACAGGAGTTGATGTTGGCTCCCCAGTCCAGAAGGATGCCACAGACCTCTGTGTGGGCATGTCTCGATGATAGCAGCAGGGGTGTAAAACCATCCTAAAGTGAGGCAAGGTTAAAGATTACTGACTTTAAACAGCATGACAGTTATTCTTATGAGTCATTCGTACTTTGTTCCTAATGGGCATAGGCAGCAGCTACAGGGGTTAGACAATGAAACTGAAACACCTGGTTATAGACCACAATAATTTATTAGTATGGTGTAGGGCCTCCTT
>JAOUQV010000018.1:9879367-9890891 GCA_028565295.1 Aspidoras spilotus | reverse complement strand
CCTTCACACTCTGCTCTTACTGGTGCAATGTGCAATAATGAAGATTGGCCACCAGGCTTGTCCAATTTAGCCATGAAACCTCCTACACTAAAATGACAGGTTTCATTGTCTAACCCCTGTACATTCACGGCATAGCCTTTTAAACGTTACATTGATTCACACAGCATATAGATAGAAATAAGGTTTCTTTACTTCCAACATTTTAGCTTAACAAAAATGCATTGTTCCTTTCTCACTGGAAACCCATGGGTGCCACATTCAGGTATTGAGAAAACATGCAACTCCATATAGAAAAGACCCTTCTTACTGTGAGGTGACATAATGAATAATAATATAAAAATATACAAATAATTCAATCATTAAAATTTTAACAGCCCTTAGTGTGAGTAAGACAGGTGATCTTGTACACAGAACACACATAGGTTACAATATTTCCATTGTGCTCAGTAAATCTCCAATGGGGCCGTTGTCCTACACTACAGATAGGTCTTTACTAATGGAGGCTCATCTGTCAACTGTCAGAAACCTTTACAATGCTGAGAACATTTCCAGCATTCATTCATAGCTACTTTTAGTGCCACTGTCCTGCCCATGCTTCCTACACTGCAAATAAAACCGATAATTTTTCAATGAGATCTGAAACATTAATTTAATTAAAATATTAATCAGGAAAAGACTGAGTACATGAAAAAAGACAAAACGAACTGAGAAATAAAAAAAAGGTTAATTAATAAATTAATAATAATAATAATAATGAATAGCGTTTATATTTAATTAAGAACTGAATGTAACAAAATAGAATTCAACTTTGACCTCTCCTGAATTAGTGAGACTGATTTAACATGCACCATTAAATGTCCACAAGGCAAAAGATCTGAGAACATCTAAGAAAAGATACACATCGTGTGACCCGGGCATTGGCTCGGCAGAAATGTTTATCACACTTTGGGCATTTATAAACTGAGAGAGTGCATTAAACACAGGTGGTGTCAGTGCATGCTGATGGAAGGAGCAGCTCTGCTTTCCCAGGTTTATGTAGATGAGAGCATGGGGTCAGGCAACCTATTCACTCTTTCTTACAGCTGCCACATACTGATTAGCGATTTGTTGTTCATGAATGTGTCAGCTTTTCACGTGACTCTTTTGGGACGACAGTGAGATGACTTGAGTATACAAGCTGTTTTTTGTTTTAATGCTATTAGTGCTATTTAATACAATTTTTATCTGTAATCAAGGGCACCATATAGCTGGGACAACTTCATAATTTTAAGGTCCTGTGAGAGTGGCCCTAAAAATATAAGAAAAAAAATTATTAAACAAAAAAGTATTACTTGCATTTTATATACGTTCACATGGTGATTCATTCAGTGGGCGGGGCTAACTCTAGTAGTCTTCATTTATTCATTCATTCACTCATTCATTTATTCATTCATTTATTTTTATTACCATCCCAGATTAGGATCACCTGAAAAGCACAGGGCACAAGGAAGGAACCACCCTAGACATATACTCTCATACACACACTAAGGGAACTTCAGAGACACCAGTGAACCTAATGCATGTTTTTGTACTGTGGCTGTCCTAAAGCTCCACACAGAGAAGGTGGAACTAAACCAGGAACCAACTATCTACCTACCTACCTACCTACCTACCTACAACTCTAACTTATGCCATACATGCAGTCAATACAGGCAGTACAATAATGGCTAGGGCACACTGGTCGACGGCAGACAAGACACCTGTGTTGTGTCTTCCTGTCTGAGCCTGTGGGGCAGTCAGCACACCTCACTAAGGTTTGTGTGTGCTGATTTAAACACACAAACACTTTATTCCGAATATTGAACACAAATATTTGGAATAAAGGGCCGAACATAATAGTAATGCATCATATAAACATGTCATTCGGAAGATTCTGATCGGATTAAGCTTAATCAGTATAAAATTGCGAGAGGGGTGGTTTATGCCGATCCTTATTTGGAAAGACGTCCATGTACATACTTAATCCGATTGAGACTGAAAAATAACATGACTGCGCATGTGTGGCAATTCACCTAATTGCATGCTCCTTGAAAAAAACATAGATAGGAGGGGGGGAAACAACCACATTATTAAAGACATAAATGAGTCATTGCCAAAGTCCCTTGCAACGCGGACAATGGCAAAACAATGAAAATTACATAACAAAAATTGTGTGGGTGAAAATCACCGGGTGTTAAGATTCTAGGGTTAATTATAAGTTATAATGTATAACATATAGAAGCAAGACATAAGGGCAGCATGGAGGCACAGTGGTAGCCATTTGTTGTTTTTCTCACAACAAAAAGGACCTGGGTATGATCCCTGGGTGGGGAAACCTGGGAATTTTGTTTTCAATATGTTTGTGTGGGTTTCTTCTTGGTTCTCCGGTTCCCCCTCTAAATTGTCCTAAAAAAAACTCAAAAGAGCGATGATTGTATCAGGAAGGACATGTACCAAGCAATGCGAGTGACCCATTTAGGCTACCCTTTAGTGTGGGAGGTTTCATGGCTAAATTGGACAAGCCTGGTGGCCAATCTTCATTAATTGCACAAAGTGTGAAGGTTCAATTAGCAGGGTAAGAGAACAGTTGTGCTCAAAATATTGCAATGCACACAACATTATAGGTGACATACCAGAGGTGACATACACTTGCTGGCGCATCTGTAACTAAGAGAGCAAGTCTTTGTGATGAATCAAGAGCCACTTTGGGGTGTTTTGGAGGAGCAAGTTAGGAAACGTTTTTTCTCCACCAGCATCACATAGTGACTTGGCCACTATCCTGCAAGAAGAATGGCTTAAAATCCCTCTGACCACTGTGCAAGACTTTACAATAATATATATAAATTAATATAAAGTGTATAATGGATTATCTTTTTTGCTTCATCAGGAAGTCAATAAGTTTTTATCCAAATGTTTATAATCTCTTTCATGCCTGAGTCATCTTGTTCCAGAGAAAATATTTTTCAAGTATGACATCTTTGCTCTCGTCAGGCCACTCTGTTTAGTGCTACATACAGGAAATCTTTCATCAGTTTAACAATAACAGAAAAAAAATTAAGGCTTCACAACGTGTTTCTCTCTGGTGGGCAGAAAACTGCATTCAGTTATTTGGCAGTTCATAATTACACAATTGCCCCATGAAGAGTAACACACACACAAATGGTAATGAAGTGAAACCCATTGCTCCACAAGAGAAGAACGCTCGCTATTTAATTACCTTTTAAAAGTCTTTTGATAGGCACACACAGGGAGCTGTGTTTTCACGGGAACAATGACGAGCCTGTTGAGAGCTCAGAGGTTTGTCTTTCAAATCAAAGTCATGACAATTATGACGTCTTTTGGGAGCCAGAAAAAACCTGTCTAAAGTCTTTCAGAATAGCATGAGGTTGACTGATCTAACCTTTTAGTGTTCTCTATTTTCCAGAGTTGTACTGTAGAACTTGATACAGATCAGTAAAATATTACACACTGGCATTACCATGAGAGCCATCTGCCAAAAAGACATTCATTCATTTATTCATTCATTTTCAATACTTCTGGTCCAAATAGCGGGTAACCTGTGCCCACCTAGGAGCCCAGATTGCAGGGCAGAAATAACTCTAGATAAGGCGGCACAACCTCATAGGACAGGTACACACACTCACGCTACATGAATTTTTTTATAGAAACCAATCAACCTAATGCATGTTTTTGGTCTGTGGTAGGAAACAGGACAACCTCTAGAAAGTGGAGAACATGCAAACTCTAACTCTAAATTTTTCAGGATGTCCTGAAATACGTCCAGATCCAGATATACGTCATCTGGATGGGAACATATGTTGCTTTAGAACATTGATGGTGCATTGATGGTGTTCTTCCAGATGTGTAAGCTGCCCATGCCACCTTCATTAATGCAACAGCAGAGCATTAGAGATACAGGACACAGCATCCCTGATTTTCATAAAGAAATTCACATTTTGATTGATCTGGCCACAGAACAATTTTTTCACTTTGCCATGGTCAATTTTGCCCATTTGCCACAGCCTTGGACCAGAGAAGACATTTAGATAATTCAAGATAATTTTCTGTGAAAATACTCTTGAGCTCATTTTGTGGTTTCCAATACAGAAGCATGCCTGTATGTGATGCAGTGCCGTCTAAGGACTCGAAGATCACGGGCACCCAGTATAGTTTTTTGGCCTTGACCCTTACGCACAGAGATTTTTGCAGATTCTCTGAATCTTTTGATGATATTATGCATGAGAACATGCTGGAAATTAATTTGGGCAGAGCTTAATTATAGTGAAGAAGAAGTAGAAACTACTACTGAAAAGAAAGTAGTTTGATGAATACCTTATTAATAATTATTATTAATCCATGGAATCTGGAAATTGGATGTTGGCCATTACCAGAGTTCAGAAAGAAAGATTTCAACTAATATAAAGGTCTATGTCTTTAATCAATATAATCTCTATCTCTTTACAATCTCTAAAGACATTCATCTCCCAATTTTTAAGTGTTTAAAGTTTGCATCTTAAGTCTGTGAGTGGAGTTTCATGGCTCTTGGTAGCTAACAATACACGCATCAGAGATGCATCCCAACAAACGGATTAGCATCAGTGAAGGTAATTCAGGTAAAAAGGGCACCTATTGTGTTTTACGTTTTTCCTGAAATGTTTCTCTTAGTCTTCCTGGATTATGTGTGCTGTCATGGTGGACTGAGAAACTGCAAAGTTCAGGTCGTCTTAAGCCCCCTGGCTGTGCAGGAATGACTCAATCCTGCTCTTTCTTGTTTGTAGAGTGCTCAGAAGAAGCTTGTATCTGTGCGGTAATGTCAACGCTAATGTTATGATTACTTGGGCCGACAGGCTTTGATGACACGGTTAATGAGAAGTCTTGGGGTCCAGCCCGGCAGGGAGATGTCCAGACCTCCCACATCAAACACACTCTCCACTGGCCAGCAGTCCACCCACATTCTCCGTCTCAGCATACTGCACTGGAAAAAAACCACAGTTCTTTGGAGAGATTCCCATTTCTCTGGGTCATAGGAGGATTCCGGTATGCACCATCACAAGTGTGTAGCATAAGCATCAGTTGGTAAAAAAATAAGGAGAAATATAATAAAAATAAGAATATAATGGAGAAGTTATGCTTATCTATTACATCTTCAATGACAAAAGGAGATTTTGTGATTTTTACTGTAATAATGTAGGTTCACAGTAGGCAAAGGTCACACCATTTACAAGAAAGCATAAAATTATTAATCAGAAAGTTTTAAAAAATAATAGGAAATGAGGTATGGAGAGAATAGGAGGAAATTTTTCTCTTTCTATTTCTAAATTCTATTTTGAATAAAATATTTGGTTATTAGATGTAAAATATTGCATTCTGTTTTTATTAAAATTTTAGTGTCCCAACTTTGTTGAAATTGTGATTATAAATAAGTACATTAATCTATCTGATGTGGAAAGGAAGCCATTTCATGGGATTGGTCAGGACACAGAATATGTGTGCATGTGTGCCATAGAGCTGTCCAACCTGGCACATAAACTGATTTTATCAGGTTGATATATTTCTTATGGATGTGTGACATTCTCAATAAATTATAGTTTACATTAGATTGTTGTGGTTTGCTAAAATTAAAAACCCTAATTCAAAACATAACCATAACCCGAATCCCTAGTCCTAACCTTAACCACACGTTCCGCATTTCCTTTCAGTTCACATCTGCTAGTCATAGACTGCACTGGGCATCCTTGAACAGGTTTTTTCATGATTGCAATTGTAGTGATGTCATGGTGAGATGCAAAATCTGAATAGTTAGGATAGTTTTGGTTTGGTCATGGGTCACCTTGATAGATATAGTTCCAGGAACAGGAGCAACATGAGCAAACTAGATCGTCCCCATGCTGGTACACACTACCACAAATTGATTCACAGCTAGAAAAGTCAAGAAGCTGAGCTAATAAGAAAAGTTACAGAAGAGACAGATTAAGAAAAATAAAGGGAGGTGTTATAAGCCTTCATTCATCCTCTAAATCCCGTAGGCTTGTTACTCTACATTAACTCTCTATTCCACACTGGGACACAAACATACTGTATAGAAACATCTATGCTCTATGAATGTATGATTAATCCGAGTGATTGTTATATATTTGGTTACGCCACAATATGATCAATAATACACCACAATAAATACATAAACACATGATCAGACAGTTACCCAGACCTGTTACGTTTCTTTTATTAATGCCCATTTCTAAAAGGTTTATTCAGCTTTGGAGCTGCAGATTGCCAGTGTGATTAAAAAATCACTCAAAAAAAAAATTATTATAGGCCTGACCTTTTTCAAAAATGTTCCCATCAAGTGTCTGGGTACTTCCCATAGCCTTGACTTCTCGAAAAAATATTTTATCTGATCAAAGTACAGCTCTAAGCTGTACAAAACCACTAAGGGCAAGCCAGAGCGTGTGCTTCATTATCCTACTGTGATGCTATAAAAAGCCTAAACAAATAAATAACACTTTAAAATGCACATCCTGTATTCACTGTATTCATATCACCACTAAAAACTCTATGAATTCAGTCTGTCATAATTCTCAGAGGTTGACCAGCCACCTCTTAAAAAATTGGTACATTATTATCAGCTGCCAGAAGGCAGGAGTACCTGGTTTCCAAGCGTGCATTGAACACACTGCAGTCATATGGGAGCAGATCCAGTGAGCAAAAAGAGAGAAAAGTGATCTGTATGTGGTGTGGCTGGATCTTGAGTAAGGAGTAAGGAGCTACATCACCACCATACTTATGCAGCATGTATGGCAAAACTGCTGAAGAGGATTGATGAGCTGTTGGAGTGGGTAAGGATGAATATCAAACCCGCCAAATCAGGAAAGGAGTCAAGAGTGACTATATCATCTTTGTCGCAGGCGGTGAAAAGATCCTGTTGCTGGCAATCAACCTGTTTGCAGCCTGGGTTGTACCTATACAGCAGGCCTCTCTGACAAGGATATAGGAAAAACAGTGAGGAAACAGCTCACAGATGGACTGGCCAGGATCAATCACAGACAGCTCCCCGGCAAATCCAAAATATGGAGCTACCAGTGCATATTGTACACAAGGGTAATGTGGTCTCTGAAAATAAGTGAAGTCCCCTCCTCTGAGGCAGACATAATGGATAGGTTGGCAAACTCTTTCAGATGTAGGCCTCTTTGGCAGGAACATGCTGCACCTGCCATTATGATTCATTGATCTGGGATACAAGCTGGAGAAAGCTCGGATTGTGCTGGAGCTGAGGGATTCTACTGATCAGCTGGGGGGAGAGAAGCAGGCTCCCAGATACAAACAGACAGGAATTGGAAAGCCCAAGAAGTGGTTGACAGAGCAATCAGCAGGCTGAAACATAAGAGGTAGTAAGTAGAGTTCAGGAGGCTTGAGCAAGCCTAAGGCATCTAAGGAAGAATGGAGAGCCATTGTTTTGGCAGAAGTGGCAAGGATTGAGCAGGAACACCTCAACATCAAAGCGGTGTCTCGGGTGGTGGATGTCATGGCAAGGTGTTACAGGCAGGTCTTTGTCATAATCTGATATGTGGAGGATCCCCCTAGCCAGCTTCAGCTTTATGATTAGATCCACTTATAACACCCTGCCTTGTCCCAGAAATCTTCATCAGTGGTTTGGTACAGAAGAGAACTGTTGGTACCTTTGCAGTACCATTAATTTAACCCTCCAACACATCTTGTCAGGCTGTAAGATGACATTGTTCCAAGGCCGCTACAGGTGGATGGCTAGGTTTTGAGGAAGCTGGCTGAGGTGGCAGAGTCATGCAGAAAGAAAACCTGCTGCTTCAGAGAGATGATCAATCCTGTTTGCAAGAGCTGGAGAGAACATCAATTCTTATCAACAGAAAGCAACATCAAGAGTACTCTCACGTGAAATCAAGTGGACCCTGAGGGTTGACCTGTGGAGGCAGATCCAATTTTCTCAGGAGATTGTACATCACTCTGGCAAAACCTGATTATGTGGTGAAAGCTATGCGAGACCATACTGTTGGTGGAGCTCACCGTTCCATGGAAGGGGGCCTTGAAGGCTACCAATGAGCAGAAGCAATCTAAATATGCAGATTTGGAGAAATACTGCAAGGATGCTAGATGGAAAGCAATTATATTTCCTGTCAAAGTTGGATGCAGGTCCTCAACCTTTAGCCTGCTCCACGACATGGGTTGCACGGGAGCAGGGTATAAGCCACGAAAGCCACTAAAGGATTGGCTGAGAAGGCATATAAAAGCAGCTTTTGGCTGTGGCTATGGAGAAAGAGTATAAGTTAGGGGCCAAATAACACCTAGGGCATCAGAAGGGTATGACAGGGAGCGATACCTGCTATTGCTCTGCCACTAGGAGATGTACTAGTGTTAAAGGAGCAAAACATCTGTGATAGGTGGCCCAGGAAGATGTTTGGAGGAGAACACTTGCACAAGGCACCGATGGAGGTGTGTCAGGCAGCAATGCCCTGCAGGGAGACCTGTATCATAATTTCAACCTGTTGGTTATAGTACAATTATTCAATATTTTAGATTATACCCTTCACTGTAGTCTCATTTCTGACTGGTCAGAACTGAAGAAGTAAGACAGTTGTTTAACTATTGTAAAAAGTAAACAGTAAAAAAGACTCAGTTAATGGATTGTTTAATCTAGTGTAACCGAAATGAGGATAGGATTCCTCCTTGTTTTCTTCCATCTCAAGGTTTCTTCCTCATACCAATTTGAGGAGGTTTTCTTTGCCACTGTCCTCACCCAGCTTACTTATTATGTATAAAATTAAACATTATTTATATATCCTTTGTAATTCTTTATGTAAATTCTGTAAAACTTTTGTGACAATGGGCAGTCGTAGGTTTGTGTTTAAGGAACCAGCCTTGCGACCGGAAGGTCCCTGGTTTGATTCCAAGTACCGACAAGTCTTGGCTGAAGTGCTAGCTGCAACAAAAAAGTCAATACTTAGGGTGAGTTTTGAGTAAAAATTTGTCAATTGTATAAGTAAATTATCTGATACATATTACAGAGCATTGAGGAACAGAAATATCCAGAGTCGCCACACCCAGGGCTCGAACCCGGATCTTCTTACTGTGAGGCCACAGCAATTTTGACTATCACATTAGGTAAGTTTTTCAGCAGTGTAAATGTGGTCATTAATATAATATGTCGCATTCTTCACATATTTGCTAACATTTTTGCACCATTATTTGTAAGGAAAATATAATTATTCTCTACTCTAATGTTCCTGTTCAGACATTGATAAATGGATGGGACATAAATAAATGTTAGCAGAGAAGTATTTGGAGAGTTACTGTTTTTAATTACTGTACACGTTCTACTTCTCTATGACCTAAATAGTGTGCTTTTCCTCCAACAGTTGTTATTTACGTGACTAGTAAATCCTCATGGCTGAAGGAGAGAGTTTTGTGCCTTTGTGTATAGAGGTAATAAACACTTACCTTTTATGAAAGATAAATGTAGTGTTTTGTTTTGAACTGACATTTGTTGTTAGCAATGCTTTCTGTCAGTTATGTTGTACGTTTAATTTCAATGTCTAATACAATATATCATGGGCATTTACTTTTAATGGCTACATAAATGTGTGTATGCAGTAATAGTCACTTGCATAACAATAAAAGTATATGAATATATATTGTATTTAAATATGTAGATTTTGTCATGACCATGGCCACTGGAGGGTGCCCATGGAGTTCCAGTTAATGCTAATGGTAACGCACTACATTTCCCAGGAATCCTATACCAGCACCTGCAGCTAATTATTCAAAATAAATATTTAAAACTATTACTAAATATGAGGACACTGCAAATCAACATTGGCTTAATGGTTCTCTGATAGCCTTGTGTTTCTGGATCTGATTTTTTTCAGTTAATCTGATAAGCATAGCTTATAGGAACTGATGAATATAAACTGTTTTATTTAAAAATCAATATTCCTAGTACATGAATATTTAATATTTAATAAATGTGTGATAATTTTGGATTAGATATTTAAATCAGTGAAATGTTCTCAAATTGATTTGAATTTTTGAAGGTGAATAATAATAATCCCTGTCCCTACTCTCACATTCTCCTCTCTGGATACCCATGAGCATTTGTAACTGCCCATTCCATGGTAAGAATGTGCTGACTTGATATTTTGTCAGGATGTGAAGGTCTAATTTTTATACTTTTCGTATTATTCGTAAATATTTGAATTTACTCTAAACTTTCATGTTGATCACATTTATGAAATAATTCTCAGAGATACACTACATTTCCAAAAGTATTTGCTCACCCATTTAAATGATCAGACTCAGGCGTTCCAATAACTTCCTTTCTACAGGTGTGTAAATGCTACAGCATACCAAGACATGCTCCCAACATTGTTAAAACCGTTTGAAGCTGGCCCCTTCCTCCTCTAACACGACTGTGCACTAGTGAAGAAAGCCAAGTCTATAAAGACATAGATGACAGATTTTGGTGTGGATAAGGATGACTGGCCTGCACAGAGTTCTAACCTGACACGAGTCTTGACCAGACCCAAAATAAAATCTTTGGGATGATTTAGAGAGGACACTGAGAGCCAGGCCTTCCTGCACAACATCAGTGTGTGACCTCACAAATGCGCTTCTGAAAGAATGGTCAAAAATTCCCATAAACACACTTCTAAACCTTGCGGACACTCTTCCCAGAAGAGTTGAAGCTGTTCTAGCTGCAAAGAGTGGACCGACGTCATATTAACCCTATGGATTAGCTCATATGTGAGTCAAGGCAGGTGAGCAAATACTTTTGGAACTAAAGTGTAGCAATTAGAATCCTACATTAGACAAGAATGGGTTAATATTCCTTTCCCTCAACTTGAGGAACTTGTCTTCTCAGTACCCAGACTGTTATAAAGAGAAAAAAGATGTCTCACAGTGGTAAACATAGCTTGTCCTAACTTTTTTTGAGATGTGCGAAATTTAAATTATACATTTTTTTCAGTTTAAACATTTGATTTTCATGCATTTCATGAATTATAAAGAAAATAAAAAAACTTCAATGATACAACATACATTTCTTGTTCCGATGAGCTTCATCAATATGGATAATGAAACTTCCTGTTAAATATGTGGCGTGTGGAATATTCGAAATACATAATAGTTGTGAATGTGTCATATAATGGGGTTGCAAATGTTTTTTTAAGCACATTAATTTTTTATAATGTTTAAATCATTATAATTTTAAATGTAATGTCCTGGCGTATTATATTTTTCATTTATTATTTTTTTACAGAAAATCATATGTAAAATATTCAAAATATTCATATATACAGGAGTTAGACAATGAAACTGTAACACCTGTCATTTTAGTGTGGGAGGTTTATTGGCTAAATTGGACAAGCCTGATGGCCAATCTTCATTAATTGAAAGTGAAAGTAAAAGTGATACATTTTTGCCACTGTGTTTGCACACAGCGGAATTGGTCCTCTGCATTTAACCCATCCGTGCAGTGAAA
>JAOUQV010000018.1:9842211-9854394 GCA_028565295.1 Aspidoras spilotus | reverse complement strand
AACTGTGCTCTTACCCTGCTAATTGAACCTTCACACTCTGCTCTTACTGGTGCAATGTGTAATTAATGAAGATTGTGCACCAGGCTTGTCCAATTTAGCCATGAAACCTCCCACACTAAAATGACAGGTGTTTCAGTTATATTGTCTAATCCCTGTACTTACATTTATAATTTTTCTGATATTTAAAAGCATGCAAGACAGATAAATCTTTGCTTTATGATTTCCTAGTAACATATTGTCTTGTCTTATTATCAGGCAACCCATCAATGAATCAACCCGAAAGCAATCAGAGGTGACCCATCCAATATGGATGCTTAAACAATCTTATTTTCCCAAGTGTATTCATTAGTTTAGTGCTTATCTGTTCCGTTTGTTTTTGCAGTGCAACCACACAATTTTATGATGTTATTTTGTGTGATCCGCTGCCCTAAGCCTAGTAAGTGTTCTGATACGTTGCCATTGCTGTTTTGCCAAGTGCAAGCTTCTTCATTTATGTGTATTGGTTTCAGGATCTACTTGTCTTCATGCTTTAATAATACTGTCTGCTGTTTATAGTGTTCGGTTACTTTTGTGACTATTTTTTATATTTTTGATAACTACAGACCCTACACAGTGACCTACAGATCCCATTGAATCCTGGGTATGGTGCACCATCTATTCTGCGAGTGGCTCAATTAAATGGTCCAAGGAGAAAACAGTTAAGATGCTAGTAACAGATGGCCCACAATAGTGTGATCAGCTGGTCACAACAAAGGCCATAGCAGTGATTTAATGATTTTTCTGCAGCGCAGCAATTATTTATGATCATTTTAGTCTCACCTATTATTTATATAGACATAAGATCAAGTGGAAAAGTATATTTCATTTGAAACCAGCATCTGCCCAATCTGTATATCTCACAAAATGCCTCATTTAAAGAATACCATTAAATGTTTACTCTATATCTAATTTCTGTCTTATTAAACTGGGATGTTGATTTGAATTGCATGTGTATTTTTCTATGAGGCCAATGATTGCTAACAATATTGATAACACATTAGTACCATTAACCTATTTACAAAGTATAAAGTTTAATTTATAATTTATTTATTTACTCACAAAGTAAAATATGTTTTGTGTTTCTTGGATTCATATTGGCTAAATAATTCAAAATGAGTCTGCACGCATCACTGGGTTTGGTAAATAAATACCAAAGATCCACTCTTGTTAATTCTGATAAAACCATGAATGCCCAAGTGGGAGGATAACAAGAAGCATGTGGGTCACATGTGGCATGTGGCATTTCTGATACCTGGGATGCAGGTTAATTACTGCACTGATCCAGCCTCATATAAAAAAGAACAGCACAAGCTTGGCAGTCAAAGTGAAGCAGCAGGTCGCAACACTGACAGATGCCCTATTACAATGTTAATGATCACAGAGCCCTGGACAAATAATTACATTCACAGCTTTTTTGTGTAAGATCAAAATATGAGCCACGCCAAAAGATGCCTTTCCTAGATGAGGCAGTAACAGAGCCAGGAACATATGTGGCACAAGCCTGGGGAGTCACTCCGGTTCATCTCATCAGTGTTTTGCCCTCATTTGGAGCCATGCAGTGGCTGTACGAAGAGACACATTTGTGTGTGTGGGTGTGTGTGTGTAGATTTGTAGGACTGATAGCACGAGATTGCTCCATTTAGCTGCTCAGCGTGTGCCATGGCCATGTGCTCTCATCATGGGCCTGACTCCCCCCCTTTTAATTTTCCCCAAGCTCTGATAGATCCACTCCTCTCATTGTCAGGAGCCGGCACCGTTACCTTCTGCTCAGATGGTAACAGGTGAGGCTCAACCATGTGGAAATAATCACACTCCACTTGGTGTCATGGTCCAACACATACAGTATGACTGTATATATTTCTACTGCTTAGAGAAATGTGATGAAAATCATGATATTTGAAACTTTATCATTTATATAGAGTGAGCGCAAAAACACTTTCCCAACCTTATGTAGTTATAGTATAAAATCAAAGCATATTGAATTATCTTTATAATTATGGTAACTGCAGATGCATGTACCATCTAAAATGATATATAAATGTACCTTCCAGGCCACTTCATTAGGTACACCTGTTCAATTGTTTTTAATGCAAATATCTAATCAACCAATTACATGACTGCAACTCAAAGCATTTTGGCATGAAGTGGTGGTCAAGCCAACTTTCTGAAGTGGAAACCGAGCAACAGTATGGAGAAGAAAGGTGATGTAAGTGACTTTGAATGTGTAATGGTTATTGGTGCTGCTGTGAGTATTGGAGAAACTGCTGTTCTACTGGGATTTTCATGTGCAACCATTTTTAGCTTACTTAAATTTAATTAAATTTTATTTATAAAGAGCTTTTAGCAATGAACATTGTCCCAAAGCAGCTTTTAGATTGTACTCTTGCCTATGTGCTACACTTGTTGGTTGTAACGAGTAGTTATTGCTGTGGCATTTCTATCATATTAAGTCTGTCTATTCTTCACTGATCTCTCACATCAAGGAATTTTTGTCCACACAGATGCCGCTCACTGGATATTTTCTCTTTTTCGACCATTCACAATAAACCTTTCTCCCACTTTAATCCTCTCCAAGAAACAGAATTTCACTAGTTTATTCATCAAAGTCTATTCTAGATCCCATATCCCACAACTTTACTTAAAGATGTACTACCAGAAATAATCAAAATTGCTCTCTCGGTACTGCTATGTCCCTAAATCATTTAAATTAGCAGTTATCAAAACTATGATCATAAACCTAACTTTGACTCCTGCCAGCTGTTAAATTAAAGACCAATATCTAACCTCCCCTTTCCTCCTCAAGATCATAGAAAAGGTTGTAGTGCAGCAGTTATTTTCATACCTGAATAAAAATATTTTTGAAAATTTTCCCAAAGCACAAAAGGTTTTATCCCATATGAGCAATGAGCAGGAAAAAACTACCTGAGGAAGTAAGGAAGAAACCTTGAGAGGAACTGGACTCATAAAAGAACCCATCCTTATTCCGGTCATACAATCTATGTATACATCATTTACAATAAAATATAACATTAAAAATAATAATAATGAAAGTGAAGGGGCAGTCAGTGGGAATCCAGCAGGTGCAGGGTTGCTGACATCTCCTGGTGCCTCTGCCGTTTTAGGTGTAGCTCATCTGAAAGAAAAAGAGAAGACTAAGAATGTGTCTGTGTCCCAAACACTGACTGAAGACTACTCCATAGATGTAGGCCTCTATAAGAGAATGATCTATCCCCTGCTGTAGTATTCATAATACAAGATTTCGCCAATAGCCAGCACCTTTTCATCAAAGTGGGTGGGGTGGATCATAAGAAACTAGAAGTTCACTAAGGCACTGTGGCGCGAGACCGATTACTGCTTTATAAGTAAGCAAAAGTATTTTTTATTCAATATGAAATTTGACTGGTAGCCGGTGCAGTGTGGATGAGACAGGGGTGATATGTTCATATTTTTGGGTTCTAGTAAAGATTCTGGCATTCTGAACTAAATGCAGTTTATTTATCCACCTCCAGAACAACCAGACAGCAAGACATTACAATAATCCAACCTAGAGGTAACAAAAGCATGGACAAATTTTTCAGGGCCAGCATACTTCTGATGTTAGAACTGTTTCTAAGAAAGAATGCTATCCTGCCGGTATTATCTACATGAGATTCAAAGGAAAGGTTAGAATCAGTAGTCACACCAAGGTCTTTTACAGCTGTACAAGGTGTAATCGAAAACCATCCAGAGATAATATCAGAAACTTTACTTCTAGATGCCTAGATATAACTGTGTATTATTAGCATAACAGTGAAAGTTTATATCTTGTAATCTTATAATACCACCTAGAAGTAGCATATATAGAAAAATAGTAATGAGCCTAGGACAAAACCTTGTGAGACACCAAACTTTACCCTACTGTGTAGAATAGTGGCATTTACATTTACAAACTAATAATGGTCAGTCAAATAAGACCTTAAACAGTACAGGGCTGTTTCTTTAATCCCAACAACATTATAAAGCTTATAAAGAATAGGTCATGCTATATAAGCATGGAAACATAACCCTGATCAGAGGCCACTAGCAAATTATTCACAACTTTAACCAGTGCTGTCTCTGTGCTATGATAGGACCTAAATCCTGACTGACAATTTTCTAAAATATTATTTTTATTCAGGTATGAACATAACTGCTGCACAACAACCTTTTCTATGATCTTGGAGAGGAGGGGGAAAATTGTGTGGGTTTACTCTCGGTGCTCCGTTGTCCTCCAACAGTCCAAAAACACAATGCTCTGTAAACTGGAAATGCTAAATTGTGATTGACACAATTTTTGATGCTAAATTGTGTAGAGATATGTGACTTTGTGTATAAGATGAAATTTGTGTATGAATATGACCTTGTTCCTGTCATCAAATGGCTACTTATGCTGAGGACGTTAAGAAAACAATAAAACAAATAAAACTTTATGGGATAGGGATAGTCTGCCTGAGCATATCATTCTCTTGTCATCTCTTGCAGCCACAGGAAGTCAAACCCTTCTTACTAATGATCCTGACTAACGCTCCTGACTTCTTACTAATGCTTCTGACTACTAATGCTCCTGACTTAATGCTCCTGGTGAATTAGCTAATGGTAAGTCTTGTTACATGCAAGATATTTTACTTATTTCTATTATTAATTGATTACAAACCGCAGTGTTGTACACACACATGCCTAGAAACTTCCAATGCTTGAATGACAGAATTCCAAAGATGTTTATTAGTGAAATCACGTATCTGGTTTAGATATAGGATGATCACCATTAGGACTTTTCAACATAGAAAATCATCTGTATTAAACATATGTCAAGCCGCTTCACTTAAATGCTCTGTATAAGGTGCATACCCGAGTCAAAGCATAAAATGTAGGCATTTTAGGCCAACTGATTATATTAAACTCATGAAACAGTATCTGAAACACAATCAGGCTTAAAAGTCATATAGTATTTTCAAAGTAACACAGTGTGTGTTATTAAATAAAAACATGACATTAATTTATTGGTAATTTTATATTTAAATAAATACTTTTGATGTGTGTTCCTACTACACTTTCCTATAAAATAATTCCTATAAAATTACCCTCTTTATTTTTTCCACCCTGTGAAATGTGATTGCAGTTATTCAAGATGTTTCGATTTCAGCTGCACTGTAATGTTGAATTCATGTTTATAGATGACAGTCCCACTGCGTCCTAAACCACATCAGCACATCTGTGTAGCATCACTAAGGAAATGTCTTCTGAGCTTTAAGAAAGAATTTTACTCAAAAGAAATTGGTAGACACATATGTCCAACAAAATTTAAAAAAACCTTGCTGACAGTCTTATTTCAATAAAGTGAGACAATGTGTAAAGAATGTTGACCACAGAGATAAGCTACAAATTAAGTCATTTAAAGAAAGCTCATGTACAATCTTTTTCTATGAGACTATGTTTAATTGAATCAAATTTTATTTCTATAGGGCTAATTTTATTTCTATTTCTATTTTATAATGTAAAATTGTTGCAAAGCAGCTTTACCAAAATTAAATACAGATTATAATCATGAAGTTAATATTTATTATTATTGCTTAGCATCACTTTCAGGCATCAGAAAGAGCATCCGGCATAAAACATTTGCCAAAACTCTAATGCAAATCATACAATGTTCCTCAATACCGGATGGGTTGCGACCCAGGTTAAGAAAGACAGACACCAGTACTGGTGGCAAACAGGGTACTGGCGGACATTGGGCCTAAGACGACATTACCTAAGATGACAAGGAGGGAAGCGTGTGAGGAGACAGAGAGAGAACAAGAGAATCAAGAGGACTGAAGGTAGCAAGACTGAATGTAAGGACGAAAACAGTGAAAGATAGAAAACTGACTGACATTATAGAGAGAAGAAAGGTGGATATATTGTGTGTGCAGGAGTCAAAGTGGAAGGGTTGCAAGGCTCGAAGTATTGGTGGAGGTTTTAAACTGTTTTATCATGGTATGGATAGGAAGAGAAATTGAGTCAGGTTGGTCTTGAAAGAGGACTTTGCAAAGAGTGTTGTTAAGGTGAAAGGGGGTGTCAGATAGCAAGAGGAGTCTGAATTAGAAAATGAAGGTGTAATTATGAATTTTCAGTCGCTATGCACTGAAAGTTGGATGAAGTTGGAGGAGAAATAGAGATTTTGGAGGGAGCTAGATAAAGTGATAGAGAACAACCCCAGAGAGGAGAGAGTACTGATTGGGGAAGATTTCAATGGGCATGTTGGTGAAGGAAAAAAAGAAGATCAGGAGGTTATGGGCAAGTTTTCTGTTAAGGAAAGGAATCTAGAAGGACAGATGGTAGTGGATTTTGCAAAAAGGATGGAAATGGCTGTTCTAAACATATATTTCCAAAAGAAGGAGGAGCACACAGGTAGACTACATCCTGTGTAGACAAGGTGATTAGACAGTGATTATACAGCCAGTCAGCAAGGTACTTGGTGTGTCATTTGGACAGGTGAAAGACAGCAAGGAAACCTGGTGGTGGAACAAGGAAGTGCAGAAGGTTATTCAGAAGAAGAGGTAAACAAAGAAGAAATTGGACAGGAAGAGGACTGAAGAGAGTAAGCAGTAGTATAAAGAGATGAAGCATAGGACAAGGAGGGAGGTAGCAAAGGCTTCGCAGAAGTTGTCTGAGAGGTTATACAGTAAGGATGGAGAGAAGGAATTGTATAACCTTGTGATGCAGAGAGATAGAACAGGAAAGCATGTGCAACATGTCAGGGTGATCAAGAATTTAAATAAAAATATACTGATGTAAGGGGAGAGGGTGAGGGAAATATGAAAGGAGTCTTTTTGAGGAGCTGATGAATGAAGAGAATGACAAGGAAAGAAGAGTGGAAGGCATAGAAATAGTGAACCAGGATATAGCAAGTATTAGCAAGGATGAAGTAAGAAATGCTTTGAAAAGGATGAGGAAGGGAAAAGGAGTTGGGCCTATTGACATGCTGGTGGAGATATGGAAATGTATAGAAGAGATGGTGGTGTTTTTGACTAGATTAAATGATGCCTGATAAATGGAGAGAAAGTGTACTTGTACCAAATTATAAGAACAAGGGTGATTTGCAGATTTGTAGCAATTACCCGGTCATAAAGTTAATTAGTCACACAATAAAGATTTGGGAGAGAGTTGTTGAAGCTAGGCTTGGACAAGCAGTGATTGTTTATGAACATCAGTATGGTTTCATGCCAAGAAAGAGCACCACAGATGCTATTTATTCTTTGAGAATGCTGTTGGAAAAGTATAGAGAGGGTAAGAAAGAGCTACAACTGTGTCTTTGTGGATTTAGAGAAAGCTTATTATAGGGTGCCGCGGGTGGAACTGTGGTGTTGTATGAGAAAGCCTGGAGTGGCTAAATTGTACTTCAGATTGTTGCAGGACAAGAGAACAGCATGATAGTAGTGAGATGTGCTGTAGGAGTGACAGATAGCTTCAAGGTGAGGGTGGGACAGACTAACAGATGAGGTCAGACAGGAATCAACGTGGACTATGATGTTTGCAGATGACAGCGTGATCTGTAGTGAGAGCAGGGAACAGTTAGAAGAGAATTTGGAGAGGTAGAGGTATGCGCTAAAAGGGAGGGGAATGAAAGTCAACACTTGAAAGACAGAATACATGTGTGTGAATGAGAGGGAGGAAGGTAAAACAGTCAGACTACAGTGAGAAGTGGTCACAAAGGTGAAGGAGTTCAGATACTTAGGATCAACTGTCCAAGGAAATAGGAAGTGTGGAAAAGAGGTGAAGAAGAAGTACAGGCAGGATGGAGTGGATGGAGAAAAGTGTCAGGAGTGTTGTGTGACAAAAGGGTTGCACCAAAAGTGAAAAGAAAGCTCTATAAGAGAGTAGTGCTTTATAAGAGACTCCAGCTTTTTTGTATGGTTTGGACACAGTGGCAATGACAAAGAGACAGGAAGCAGTGCTGGGGGTATCAGCGCTTACGATAGTGAGGTTCTCATTAGGAGTGACCAGGATGGACAAGATTAGGTATGAGCACAATAGAGGGACAACGAAGGTTGGAAAATTAGGAGACAAAGTTCGAGACGGCCGATTGAAATGGTTTGGACATGTGCAGAGGAGGTACAGTGGATATATTGATAGGAGGATGTTAGAGATGAAGTTGCCAGGCAGGAAGCAGGAGGCAGACAGGAAGGCCAAAGAGGAGATATATGGATTTGGTCAATGTAGACATGCAGGTAGTTGGTGTGAAATCAGAAGATGCAGAGGACAGAGTGAGGTGGAAAAGATTGACTGGCTGTCGCAACCCCTGATAAAGGGAGTGGCAAAAAGAAGACAAAGAAGAAGAAGATAACTTTCAGGAATTTAATTCAGAAAACAAGGTTAGATTCATACAGTATACTATTTGGAATCTACAATTCACCTCGCATGCATCTTTAAACTGTAAAGGGAAACCGGATTACCTTGAGGATAGCCACACCAACACAGGCAGAACATGCAAACAAAAATGATCTAACTCAGGTCCTCCTTAGACCTTGCTTCCTGCTACTCACTCCATCACCACTAAACCATAAAGTTAACTGAGCAAGCCAGACAGCGAAAGGCTATCGACTATGTAAAATGTTTCTTTCTCTATTTCAATTGTCACAGTGGCCCATGAGACATAAAAGAAACACTCGATAATTAAATAAAGCTGATACTTTATTACACACAATGGAAACATCAAGTAAACAAAACTGAGGCATGAAACTATTCCTAGACATGGCTCTGCCTATGCAATAATACACGACAGATTGTGGTTCAGCATTTGCTCTTAGCTCAGTCTAAAAGATTTCTGAAAGAGTAAATACAAAAGCTTGTTGACAGATGGACAATATGTAGTAAAAAGGAGGGAGATCATGTCGAAAAATGATGTATTTGTCTTTTCTGAGGTTGATTCAAATATATTATATAACCAGTGAGAATAAATTTGACTCATTCTTGTATATGACAGTAACTGAGTGTTCATATTGTGTGTGTGTGTGTGTGTGTGTGTTCACTTCTTGAAAGGCTGCCGTCATAATTCATCTGACCTCTCCACACTGTTGTCTCTTATTGTGTAAAAACTAATCAACAAAATGTAAAAAATGGTGTGGGAAGGCCAGCTCAAGATGGGGGAAGATTGAGACAGCAAAAGAAAACCAAAGAGCCATAACGTGCAGGAAATTTATTTTTTAACCCCAGTCCTTACAGCGTATTAATCTTCCTGTGACCTCCTGTTCGGTGAAGTGACTGCAAGTGATATTATCTGTCCTTTTTTTCCTTGCTCACCCCAAAACATTAAATATCACCTGTCTTGATTAATACCAACTTAATTAAAGCCATCAGTAATACAATGGTAAGGCAATGAGCTATGGAATCATTGAAATAGTAAATTAAAGGACATGAAAGTAGCCCTCAGTTTTCCGTATTGACAGTGATGGAGAGGAAGTGGGGAAAGGGGAGGTTTGGGGGTCCCAGAAAAAGAAGAACCAGGGGTTCCGGTTGATCACGCAGGCCCCTCCTCCTTTTCGTTGCACGCTGAAGAACTTTTGCATTTGAATTCATCAGATCATTGTGTGTGTATGTGTGCATGTGCGTGTGTGGGCCCCTGGGTTCTTATGGATGACTTCTATTTAAAACTGTTATTACGAGTGTGTAGAGAGCATAGCCGTGTCACTGAATCAATCATGTGTATGCTGTTCACACGTGTGTCTCTGAAATGCCACACTTCACATCTGGGAATTTTGGTGAACCAGTCCATGGATTTGAATTTATATAACATAATAAAACACACACATAAAAATAACATGGGAAAGGAATGTAATGAAGCCTTATTTCTGTTACCAACCAGAATGTAATTATTCACCTGCAACAGAACATACCTAAATGTTTTATTTATCTTATGTTTATGAAATTATTACCCAACCAACACAGTTAATTATTTAATGTGGTATGTTCCAACAGCAAATTCCTATTATCATCTATCCTCTCTTTTAACTCATTAAGGTGTAAAGCTGGCTTCCTGAGTTGTGTAACAGAAACATGCTATGATCTAGAGGTCACAAGTTCACAAACCCAATTGTGACATAGATGCCATAGAAAACAATGCAGGCTTCATAAATAATTGGAGTAATTCTGAGAGTAGGACTGGCCTGTTAGTGTGAGACGGTATCCATTCCACTCGGAAAGGTGCTGCTCTCATATATTGCAGCATAGGACATAGGTCTTAAAACAGGGCTAGTTAAACCATGACAATCCAAAGCCAAGACCAGGGAGCAGACAAACAGGCTATTCCGATTGTCTGCTAGCTCCCCAGAGTCGTCTCTTTTTACCATAATGAGACGGTGTCTGTTTCCTGGGCTAATCCAAAATATAGAAATTTGAAGAAATATAGAAATATACAAAGAATTTTTTTTTCTAATAACTTAATAAATATTAAAAATCTATCTGAATGTATTCATACAAATGGCCCACCCTGTACTTTATTTATCTGAAACATGGATCAAACTGGATGAGTATTACACAGTATTGTAGTATTAAATAAAGCTAGTCTTCTCAATTTTTCTGATAAGCTACTTCTAATACGGCGGAGGCACCATGAGATCTCAGCGAACCTGCACCTTCCAGATTTCCTCCGACTGCCCTTTCGCTTTAATTATTATTATTTTTAATGTTATATAATATTGTTACCAATGTATACATATTGTATTGTATCACTCAAATGAGGATAGGGTCCCTTATAAATCTGGTTCCTCTCAAGGTGTCTTCCTTATTTTCTAAGGGAGTTTTTCCTTGCCACTGTCACTCATATGGGATAAAATATTTCTGTAAAGCTGCTTTGGGACAATGTTCATTGTTAAAAGTGCTTTTAAATAACATTGAATTGAATTGAATTGAATTGAATTGAATTAAATTAAATTAAATTTGAGTAGCAAGCACACTCGAAAAACATTCAGCTTGTCATTTTCGACAAATCATGCATTTCTCAGCCCAAAACACTTTTTTGTTGCTATTTTTATATACATTTCTTAGAATAGGAGAAAAACAAATTATTAATACAGTATATTTTTTTATCAGCAGATGCAAAAATAACAATAATAGTCAATTAAAGTTTTCCTCTCATCTGGCAACACTTACTAAGAGACTCTATCTCTATTGTCCAAAATGGCCTAACAGCAGCACAGACAAACAAACAGACAAAAAAGTAGGCAATCAGATAACTGTGGCTTGTGGTTAATAAACTGCCAGTTATCCCCATGTAAACAGTCAGACCAAAACCAGTTCAGGAAGTAAATGCATTTTTAAATAAAAATCCCCAGGAACTAAATTGTCTATATGTCTAAACACAACCAGCAATGCAAGTGTATAAACATAACACAGTATCCACTGGCAAAGTCAAACTTGGTTTTTACTCACACAAAATATCCATTCAGACTCCACGAAACAAAACCAAACTGATTGCAACTAAAATACATAAAACTGAGTCAAACACGAAGGTGAAACATGATAATAAAAATCTGCATCCACAGTTTTAGGCTCAATTCTCTTCACTGCAAAACTGATTAGTATGCTCAATTCAAAATGTCAGTGTATATGTGTGTATATACAGCGGTTAGACAATGAAACTGAAACACCTGTCATTTTATTGTGGGAGGTTTTATGGCTAAATTGGACAAGCCTGGTGGCCAATCTTTATTAATTGCACATTTCACCGGTAAGAGCAGAGTGTAAAGGTTCAATTAGCAGGATAAGAGAACAGTTTTGCGCAAAATATTGCAATGCACACACCATTATGGGTGACATACCAGAGTTTAAAAGAGGACAAATTATAGGTGCACGTCTTGCTGGCGCATCTGTGACCAAGACAGCAAGTCTTTGTGATGTGTCAAGAGCCACTTTAGGGTGTTTTGGAGGAGCAAGTCAGGAAATGTTTTCCTCTACCAGCATCACATAGTGACCTGTCCACTATCCTGCAAGAAGAATCGCTTAAAATCCCTCTGACCACTGTGCAAGACTTGTACGTGTCATTCCCAAGACAAAGTGACGCTGTATTGGCTGTAAAAGGAGTCTCTACACCATACTAATAAATTATTGTGGTCTAAAACCAGGTGTTTCAGTTTCATTGTCCAACCCCTG
>JAOUQV010000018.1:9717919-9729182 GCA_028565295.1 Aspidoras spilotus | reverse complement strand
CTGAAGTGCCCTTGGGCAAGGCACCTAACCCCCAGTTGCTCCCCGGGCGCTGTGCTGGCTGCTCACTGCACCGGGCACGTGTGCTTACTACACCTGTGTGTGTATTTGTGTGTTTCACTGAACGGATGGGTTAAATGCAGAGGACCAATTCCACTGTGTATTATGTTAATTCCTACAGTTATACAGTTGATTCTTTCATTAATCCAGCCTGGATAAACACCTGGCAACTCTGGGCCCAAGGGTACCACTCCAGGTAGCTTAGACAGTGTGCCACTCCATCGTTACACAAATTCACACACTAAGGGCCACTTGAGAGACGCCAATAAACATGCATGTCTATGGAATGCAGAAAACCGGAGCTCCGAGAGAAAGGTCATGCAAACACTGAGAGAACATAAAAACTTCACTTAGAGATTTACTGGATCATCCGACCCAGGGATCAAACCCAGGTCTTTCTTGCTTTTTGGTAACAGCGCTAATCGACATTTGATTGTTTTGGGATATACTTCAGTCATGTTATTTTATTCCTATCACTGTATTTTTTTACCAGATCATACTATCATTATGTCCATTTACCTTCAAATAAATTTACTATTTATTACCTTTGATGTGGAAAAAACATTAAATCTATAATACACTGTCTCACTTAAGCTAACTGCTAATAAAAAAGCAGTTTAAAGGCTGTATATTCCTTTTGCTAATATTATAATATCATGTGTACTGCGCTGTGAAGTCAGTTGTGCACGCTCCTGTGTAGTTATGCGTGTGGTTTCTGCATTCATATTTATAACTAAACTTTATTTGTTAAACTATTATTTATTGTTAAAAAAAATCATCACTCCGACTGTAAACTCTGTGGATGCAGAACTTTATGTGAGGGACACAGACATATTGTACACTTTTAGTGATATTCTTTTAACGTGACACATGACTGCCCCTGCTGGTTATCATGAGCACTGCAACCATATTCCAACAATGAATTTTCCAGAGAAGTGGATTCAAGCCAGTTCAGCTCAAATGATTTTAGTTATGAATTCAAAGTTTGGAATCTATTAGGTTTTAGCTTGTTCATGTGTTAGCAGTGCCGAAGTGTAACAGATAGACACAGGTTGTCCATCTAGAATTTCTCTCATTTTAATGGAGACCAACAACCAATTTATAGTTCACCAGTAGGATGATATAATTTCAATTATGTAATAGGTTAACATTATTAAAAATTAGCCATTGCTGATGGAGACAGTCATTTTTATAGCTATGGCAACAGATTCGTTTATAAAAGGTACACAAGCACATTTTATCTGCAAATATTAAGATAAGGTATGTCAAGATATTTTCTAAGACTGTCGCCAATATGTCCATCAATATGATCAACATGACTTATCTATCAGTCTGTTTGCAAAGCTAAGACCAGTGTGATGTGCTAAACACACACCTGCAGCTATTATCATTATCACTTTACCTCATCAATCACTAGAGAATTATGAGGAGCTTGTGTAGGTTAAAATTCTTCTGTCCCTCGATGCCAAGAGACCTGTGCTGTTAGTATTGTTGGACCAGTGTTTAATATCATGGACCACTCTGTCCTCCTCGCACACCTGGCTCAGCATGGGGGCATCAAAGGAACTGTACTACAGTGGTTCAGTTCATATCTTACAGATAGAACTTTTTCTGTGATGATTAATGACCTCTACTCCTCATCAGCCCCTCTGACCTCTATACCACAGGGGTCCATGTTGGGCCCAGTTCTGTTTTCTTTATACTTGCTTCACACATTGAAAAGCACGATGTTTCCTTCCATCTATATGCATATGATAGACAAATCTCTCTGCCCGTTTCGCCAAACTCCAGAGATGCCATAGAATCTATTCATAGATGTCTGAGTGACGTTAAGCTCTGGCTGTCTCAGAATGTCCTCTGTCTAAATGAGAGCAAACCCACTGGATACAGTTACACCTAGTCTTGGTGTTTATCCCCCCACTGCAGCCAGGTGATTACAAATATGGGGCCTACAGGTAAACTCTGTTCTTTTTGCTTATTTCAGCTTCACTTTCTTGCCAATGTAAAACCCTTCCTGCACCATAATGACCTCGAAAAAACCATCCATGCCTTTGTTAACTCCCACCTGGACTACTGCAATGCACTGTTCATTAGACTAAGCCAAGCATCGCTCCACCGCCTACAACTGGTTCAGAATGCAGCTGCTCGGCTGCTCACCAACACCCGCAAATATGATCATATTACACTTGTTTTCTACTCGTTTCACTGGCTCCCACTACAGTTTAGCTTCTGGTTGTTTGTTTTGTTGTTGTAAGGTGCTATATAAATAAATGTTGATTGATTAATTGATTACCTTATCATTTCAAATTGTATACAATTCAATAAAATTATATTTAAAAAAATTAAACCTGGTTCAAGTATTCTCATACACTTTGCAATGGTTGGCTGCACAGACGTGCTCCATGGGGTATAATAAATAGACTGGCTGAGCATCCCAATCTCTTGTCAGTGCTTGAATACCCATCTGAGATTTGGTTTACAGTTACTAATGCTCCTGACTTTTTCCGAGGGTACATCAAATCGACAGTGATATCCAGGCTAAATTTCCTTAAATGTTTTAGTTCATTGAATATGAAAAAAATATATTTGAATAAATTTCATATCACATCATCGCTTTGCAATTTGCACATACGTGTTACATAGGATCGGGACTGACTGACCATCCCAATCTCTTGTTAGCTGTTGTACCCTGAGTTTCCAAACTGAGATATCCAGGCTGCAAATATAATATTGTTGATACAATACAAACCCGATTCCAAAAATATTGAGACATACTAAAGAACAAACTGTAAATAAAAACAAAATGCAATAATTTACAAATGTCAAAAACTGATATAGTATTTACAATAGAACATAGACAACATATCACATGAGATATTTTAAAATTGCATGCCGAATATTGGCTCATTTTAAAATTTGTGACAGCAACACCTAAAAAATTTGGGACAGGGCAAAAAAAAGTTAAAGGTACAAATAAGGAACTGCTGGAGGACCAATTGGCAATAGGTCATTAACATGACTGGGTATAAAAAGAGCATCTTGGAGTGGCAGCAGCTCTCATAAGTAAAGATGGGAAGAGGATCACCAATCCCCCTAAATCTATGCCGACAAATAGTGGCGCGATATCAGAAAGGAGTTTGACAGTGTAAAATTGCAAAGAGTTTGAACATAGGTGCAGTCAAATGAAAAAACCTAGCTTTGGGTAACTTGTACTATTTTTAATATTCATATATTAAAAAGGGGGAGGTTTAGAATTCTGCAAACAATTGCTGTACCGCCTCTCTTCTATATTGAGTAATAGCATTTCTGCTATTTTTTTCTGCCTTACTATTATGATCTTTTTTTGATATTGCACCATGCATTCTTTTGCTAAAAATAAAAGTAAAAATTCAGTTTATATGTCATTTTGTAAAAGTGGTCTAAAAAAAATGTAATAGTATTTTGTAAACCAGTACACAATCTGATCAAATCCTCTAAGTCTCTGATAGTTGCACTTTTATTCCACCATTCGTGGTTTAAAAGTCATGTTGCTATTTTAAACCTATAGATAACCTCTGCCCTTCGAGCCACCAGACAAACCACCCACCTTCAAAAGACCCACTCTGACTAGCTGAGCTTGGATGTCTGTCTACACTTCAACCTGTTTCCATTGGTTCATAGCTAGTGATCTGGGGAATCCATGAAGTTTCAAATTCCAACATGCTATAAAAAGAGCTTAAACACTCAGGACACCAAAGCTCACTGTGTGTCTGTGTGCACGCAACAGGAAGGAGGGCTGTGACTCACAGGCTTGGTAATCCTAATATCCAATACACAGTCACCATGACTGCTGTCCATCGTCTGGTCATTGTGCGCCATGGAGAAAGCAGCTGGAACCAGGAAAACCGCTTTTGCGGCTGGTTCGATGCAGATCTCAGCGAGAAAGGATTAGAGGAAGCCAAGCGTGGTGCTAAAGCCATAAAGGATGCAGGCATAAAGTTTGACATATGCTATACCTCCGTGCTGAAGCGTGCCATCAAGACCTTGTGGAACATTCTGGAAGGCACAGACCAGATGTGGCTGCCTGTGGTGAGAACTTGGCGTCTGAACGAGCGTCACTATGGTGGATTGACCGGCTTGAACAAGGCAGAGACTGCAGCCAAACATGGAGAGGAGCAAGTAAAGATCTGGAGACGCTCGTTTGACATCCCTCCTCCACCCATGGATAAAGACCATGCCTACCACAAGATCATCAGTGAGGTGTTAAACTCATTCATAAAAATGTCATTCCTAGACCCTGCAGTAGCAAACTGTGTGATGTAAATTGTATTGGGAAAATTGGTTAACACAGGTACTTATTTATGAGATGTATCATGAATCATAACTCATCTTAATTCATATTCCTCTAGTCTAGGCGCTATAAGGGTCTGAAGGAGGGTGAGCTGCCCATCTGTGAGAGTCTAAAGGACACTATTGCACGTGCCCTGCCCTTCTGGAATGATGTTATTGTCCCTGAGATCAAAGCTGGCAAGAATGTTCTCATTGCTGCCCACGGAAACAGCCTACGTGGTATTGTCAAGCATTTAGAGGGTGAGTTTGATACAATTTTACTCTGAATACACAAATACACTTAGGACAGACGGTAAGGTTATACATTTCAGAAGATCCTGCATCTAATAATAGTCCCTGCTCACACACAGAGGAAAAGGCCATAAGCTAGATTCTTATTACAGCTGCGACCTTTCCACAGAAAGGTCTTACATTCTTCATCAGCTGAGCATCACAGAAAAGTAATTCTTAAGGGAAAGAAGGAGACAAGAAATAGTTAATGGCCAAAATGATCTAAACATACTATCGAGTGTGAAAAACCTGTTTATGTTGTTAGCATAAAACTTTCCAAATTTCGGATATGTAGGAAGGAATTCGAAAAAAAACTTACTTAGCAATAATTTGGCTGGTTGTTTTATTTTTTTATTTGTCAAACAACATTTTTCTTTATTAAAGTGTAAAATGTATATTTCAACCAGTTTAGTTACTTTTAATTAACTTAACAACTGTAAAGTGATTAGACTTCTTACTATATGTGACATATTTAGATTTCTGTGCCAGATTACTACATTTCTGCGTAATTAGCCTATTTTTAAAGTACTCCTGGGTCATGTTAGCACTTTTATTAAAATTGCTAGTCCAAGATATTATGAGTTATTAAGTTAGATATATTGCTAGTTTGTACTTCACCAATATACTATTGCTAGTTCCAGGCTGAGAATATTTGCTATTATGCAAGATTATGTTACTGTACTTCATATAATGCTAGTTCATGAGATCGCCAATTCACAGTCAATATAATATAATATTAGCTTGTTGTGGATTTCATATTCGTAAATTATTAAACATTTGCCTGAAAAGTATGTTTTTACAATACTAGTTATACTTTATCTTTTTTACTGTATTAGATTAACTAGCTGATTTAAGCTGTTAACAAGTAATATATTTACAGTTCTCTATCAGTTATGCCACTGCTTTATACTGTTACAGCAGAACTGCTTTTCCCTTTTCTCTGAGTTAGCCCAAATCCAAACAATACATCAGATCTATATACTCAATTAGATCTGAGGTCCCTTTTTATCATTTTTAGCAGTTTGTTCTTCTCCTCTCTTTCTAGGCATGTCTGATGCAGCCATCATGGAACTAAACTTGCCAACTGGCATTCCTATTGTCTATGAGTTGGACAAGGACCTGAAGCCTGTAAAGCCTATGCAGTTCCTCGGGGATGAGGAGACTGTGCGTAAAGCCATGGAGGCTGTGGCTGCCCAGGGCAAGGTGAAAAAGTGAGACCAGACAAGCAAACAGAGACTAAACCTAGATGCCCCCTTCACATACAGTCTCACTTATCCTGCTCGACTCCACCGAATGTCATTCCACCCTCGTAGCACCATGACAACCTCCTTCCACTCAACACACTGCTGTTTTTTTTTCAGAAAACATATTAAATGTGACACACTGTAAAAAAATAAAAATTACAATAATACACAATGAGTTTGTAGCATTAAGAACACTATCCAATACAAATTCCTCCACTGAGTGCTTTTGTACAAGATACAAGAGGTGAGAGATGTGTGTTCCATATTAGCATTGCCATTTCCATTTAGATATTGTGAATTCCTGAGCCAAGATTCACATCTTATTTTCATGGCAAACGTGTGAACAGTGATTGACTGTCTAAAATTGATTACAGGGCAGCTTTATAAAATAAACTGTTGTTTTATGTGTAAGTTAAATGTTATGCACCAGAACCAACAGTGCTAAAGGGCTGTAAAATCAACATGTGCCCATACTCCCATTTTATATGTAAATAAATAAATAAATAAATACAAAGATAATGGATGGATAATTAAATACAAAACATTTTGACCACTATCATCCTTTGATTATGAATCCTTCTCATGATTCACAAAACCTTCATGTTGTGGCTGATAGTCATCGCCATTTTGTGTACTTGAGTCATTCCTCCTTCGTCTCCATTCTCCTCTATCTTGGCAATATTTCAGAATTTTCAGCCCAGCAGCGCAGTGCAGTGTAAGCTAAGAGCTCTGAGCTTGGCATGGAGAGGTCTTAGGGTTCAGTCTGGCTGCCGTCCATCCCACAGTACTGCAGTCTCACACCAGAATGCCTGCAGCTCTTCAATTGCACTTTATACCAGAGCATCTCAAAACCATGCAGTCACCTCAAACAACACAATTAGAGGCAGTTAAAGTTAAAGAGAACAGGTGTGTGCATGGGGAAAGTTTCTCTCATTGTAAAATGGCCTTAGACCAAAAAAACCTAGGACATCAGCCCAAATGCCAGGTTATTTTAAGACCTTTTACATTATGTTTGGATGCTGATGTATTGTTTTATAGGGAGTTCTGCATGGATAATAAAGTTTTACGCACACTGTTAAAGGTCCACAGGCATCAATATTCATAAAAGCTTAAACTCAAAACCTAGCAATAAAACTCAAAACCTAAAAATAAAAGTTCTATTAGCAAATCTATTAGAAATACTTATTAGTATCACTTGCTAGACATATTATTGAGTAGAGCAGGACGTGTTATGTTTACACCAACACTGCCACCTAGTGCTCATTTTATTGATTTTACTTGAAATAATTATTTTGAAGTCTTCCTTTAACTGAACTTGTATTTTGTGACATACGTGGAATATCCAAGCCATGTTCTTTTTTATTTAACTAAAATAAATGTTTTAAGGACTCATTAGGATTGACGGCAAGGTGCGTTAGTAGTGATTAAATCTCCAGATGGGGATGCATGGGCTGACAATTTATTTGTGCGTCAAACATTACAAAGCTAATGATAATGATAATGGCGAATGATACGTTCATGGTGATAATACGATTGAATTTTAGCTATAACCGTTATAGAGCCAGTTTTTGTCCAGTTTCAATAACGTATGGCTTATTTTACACACGACTCTAAACAGTTTTTATTTACCTCGTTAAATGCAATAATTACCGGGATATGTTAGTGACGTCATGGTATTTTGTAGTAGGAGTAAAGATTGAAGTGAGGCAAGTAGTAAGAAACAGTAGAGAAAGTGGTGTTATGTGCTTGTGTGGGTTATTATTATTTACGTTACTAAGTAAAAAGCCATTTCTACAGCTGACTGTCTGTGTATTGCAATAGATGCAGAAAAACCTGTCACGTGATGATGTGTAGAGCTTCGCCTCCTGCTGAACAGCATTCTAAGTGGATAGGAAGCTGAAAAATAAAACAGTCAAAAATGGCAAAGAGTGTTGTCACATTGCATGCCAGCCGGGCAAGTGCAGCTAATTGGGTTCATGTCACGAACACTAAAAGTGGCGGAGTCAAACTACTTTCAACTGGACAAAATGCTCATTATTTGGACAGACCATAAACCCTTACTTACCCTTTTCAATGAGATGAAAGCTGTGCCACAAATGGCACTTCTTTGCATTCAACGTTGGACCTTGAGAGCATATGAGTATGAAATTGTGTATAAGCCAGGGAAGCATCACAAGAGGAGCGCATGTTGATGATGGAGGAGGTGAAATTGGTGTCAGCTAAGGAAATTAGTCAGTGGACTCACAAAGACCCAGTACTGTCTCAAGTAATGCAGTTCATTCAATATGACTGGTCACCAAAAGACTCAAAACACTTCATTACTTCGCCAGCTGCATCATGGTCACCCAGGCATCACTAGAATGAAAGCATTAGCATAAAGCTATCTCTGGTGGCCAAAGTTGAATGATTACATAGAAGCAATTGTAAAAGCATGTAGTACTTGTCAAGAACATAAAAATGAACAGTGGTAGCACCCCCTCACCCTTGGGAGAGGCTAAGTAAACCATGGCAAAGGCTATGTATACAGGTGCTGGTCTTAAATATGTATATATATTATACATATTCTTACACACATACTGATATATTTCAAGTGTTTATTTCTATTAATTTGATGATTTTTAACTGACAACTAGTAAAAAAAAACAAAAATTCAGTACTTCTTAGAATATTGTGAAACACCAATATTGAAGACACTGGTGCCAACAACACAAAACATCTACAACGGCCATTAAATGATCCCACAATCTAGTTTTGTAGGCTCCTTAATCATAGGGAAGACTGCTGACTTGACATTTGTCCAAAAGACAACCACTGACACCCTGCACAAGCATGGCAATACATTCACACATTAACGACCACTTTAGAGACCCCAATTAATGCCTGTCTTTGGAATGTGGGAGGAAACTCTAGCACCCAGAAAACATGAAAACTTTCCTGAGTCATCCCACCCAGAGGATCGAACCCAGATCCTTCTTGCTGTGAGGTGACAGCACTATCACTGTGCACTTGTCGCCTTCTACCTAGCTCATAGTTATTATGATGTTTACTGAAAGAAAGAATAAAAAACTCCAACACTACATTCACTTCACTACAGTGGTGCCCTACTATAATAATGTTATATGCATTATCAACCGCCAGAGACTGTTATAAGTGGCAGCTAAATATTCATGCAATGCTGTATGACCTGTTTTCAAGAGGAAGATGAGAGGCACCAAAACCAACAATGCAGATGAGCTGAAGGCTGATATTAAAGCAGTGCCACAGGCTGCTCGTTTCCATGCCATGCCACATCGATGCAGCAAAGGAGCCCTGACCGAGTATTGAGTGCATTTACTGTACATACTTCTCAGTAGGCCAAAATATCTGCATTAAAATTATTTTTTTCAGTTGGTCTTATATAATATTCAAATTTTCTGAGATAATGATTTTGGGTTGTCATTGGCTGTAAGCAATAAGCATTAACATTAACAGAAATAAACACTTGAAATAGATCACTGTGTTTGTAATAAATCTATATAATGTTTGCATTTCAGGGTTTTTATTGAGTTACTATAATAAATAAAACATTTTAATGATATTCTAATTTATTGAGAGTCACCTGTATCTTCTAAAAGGATCCTTACTAAAACAACTCTCTGCGTTTACTTCTGCCTCCTCCTGTTTGTTCCTGAATCTGATTCCAGTCGGATAACGGTTCATGTTTTGTGAATGCAGATTTTAAAGAATTCACGAGAATGAATGGTGTCAAACACATCACTTCAGCTCCGTATCATGCTTCTTCAAATGGCTGTGCCGAGCGAGCTGTTCAAAAATTTCAATCGATGATGAAAAAGGTGGGTAAAGGTAGTAGAGTGTTGTTAAACTACCGCATTACACATCAGTCCACTACAGGTATGTTACTTGTTGCAGAAAAGGCTATTGAGATTGGAATTAGACCTGGTGCATCCTAATCTTTGAACAAAAGTAGAACAGAAGAAGTGTTTTCACAAGAAATACAGGCAAGGATCGGTGAGATGTTTTCAAGTTGAAAATTTAGCAATGACCCAAAAATTCAGTCATGGTCCTAATTGGATCCCTGGAACTATTACCAAAGTCACAGGTCCTGTATCATACAATCTCATGTAGTGGAAACATTTTTCCTGTGGAAAATGACTTGAGTCTCAGTTCACTAAACCAGCTGCAAATGTCACCAGCAGATTCTACGGTTCAGGGTCAGAGAATCAGTGATGGACATTCCATGCCCAGAAACAGTGAAAAAAGCACCACCACAGAAATCAGTTTCACTGGTGCGTGCTGTGTCTGAACCAAGCTACTTGAAAGACTATGAATGTTAAAAATGTTGTAAAAATGGTCGAATTTAGTGAGGTTACATTACTGATTTACAGTTTTACTGTTCAGGTTAGAGTGGCTAGTTTGTGAAGTTTCAGAATAAGTCATTAGTATTCGTTCAGTTCAGGGTTAGTTGAAGTAATATCTTAAGGTGCGTAGGAATGTAGTAGATCAGATTGTGGTTGGTAAAATGACCTGTAGGTGGCATCGGAGCAAGACTGAAGTGTAAGAGTAGTAAGAAACAGTAGAAAAAGAGGTGTTATGTGTTATATTTACATCAATGAGTAAAGAGCCATTTATACAGCTGGCAGTCAGTGTATTCCTCTACTAACTAAGCATGTTTCAATGTTATAGCTACATGTAAACACGTGTCAATTTGAGTAAGCCTACATGTTATTATGCAACTGTAATTCATAAAAATACACTCTTTTGTTTTATTATTATGATTATTATGATATGATATTATGATTATTATGCATAATAATAATTATTATTATTATAATATACGCTGGTTTGTGTATTTTATTAACATACTGTATAATCCCACATATAGTTTATTTAATTTTCTGGCATTGGTAAGCTAAGTTCTTAAATATCTTATATACATATTCAATAAGTATATTAAATATGATATAATAAAGGAACTTAATAGCTTACTCATGAATGCACTTTAGAAAAAAATGGGGGAATTAGGTTTGAATAATGTGCAATTATATATAATTTTAACACACTCTCACCTTACTGACATTGCATAATATTCCGTATATGATCTATTGAATTAACACACTTTACCACTGTTTATTCTTTCGTATTTTATTCTTATTAATTGTTACATCCCTTTGTCTCAATTAACTGTCCTTGTTATTTTTCTAGTCACCAGAAGATGGTGGTGTTTCTTTGATAATAATTTGATGGCAGCTTGCACTCTCACTATTTTAACCCTTCATGTTATATCTGAAGTGAAAGTGAAAGTGATACATTTTGCCACTATGTTTGCACACAGCGGAATTGGTCCTCTGCATTTAACCCATCCG
>JAOUQV010000018.1:9660483-9678508 GCA_028565295.1 Aspidoras spilotus | reverse complement strand
CCCTGTAATTGCTACAACTCTGCACATCACCCTTGTTCTTATAAATCGGTACAAGTACACTGTTCCTCCATTCCTCATGCATCAATTTACTATCAAAAATCTCATTGAATAATCTAGTCAAAAACGACAATCCCATCTCTCCTATACATTTCCAACTCATCCATATGTGTGCATTAATTTTAAATATCGCGTGTGTGTGTTAACACAGGACGTGTGTGAAGTGTATAGTGCAGTAGGGTAAGGTGCTGTTTCAGCTTTTAGCTGTTGACTATCCACTAGGGGGGCAAAAACAGTAGCTGGGTGCGTAAGTCCTCTGCTACTACACAGCCTCTCAACCGTCAAGCCTCCTGTGGTGCCTCAGTCCCAGGGAAAATTGCAGGGGATCTCAGAGCAGCAGTGGGCTGCAGGGACACTGTGTGCAAGCCCATTTTCCGTGGACATGCCTTGGCACCCATCAACCACTGCCCCAGCTATGGGAAAATAGTTCCAGGGCCTTGTGGTAAGGATATTGGTGGTGTGGTGTGCAAAGGCAGGCCTGAACAGAGCAAGGACCCGGCAGCCGGTTGGTCCGGCCCGCCTAAAATTTGTACAGATTACCCAAATCATAATCAGTTTTGGAAATAACAGCGGGATTATAATATGACACTGAAAGACGAATACGATTGGATGAGGAGGTATCTTGTGGGCGGGTGTTCACGATGCACACACAGATGAGTAAGCGCTACAATAGGGGGCAAGTTAGCATTGGCAAATCACCTAGTAAATTCAAAGCTAGGGTAACTGGAAGTACAGACTTTACCTCACACAAGCTGAAATCAAAGGAAATGTATATGCGAAATGCAAATTATATCTGTGAACAAAGTTTACATGCAGGTCGGTTAAAAGCAACTAAAATCTCATAAAGCACCTTGCAACGACCTCACCCTTTGACAGTGCACGTGCCTAGCAGCCCAAGCGCCGGTTTTATTGATTGGCATTATTTTTTCAGTTTTATACCTATTTTATAGCCAGATTCTGGCTCTAAAACATTTTTAACTCATAGTGTTTTGGAGGTATTAATAAGCAAATACTAGTTCAAATCATAAAACATTTTCTTTATAGTTTTTAGTTACACATTTCATTTAGATCAGCTGTCGTCTATTTGTGTTTTCTTGGTTTACATACAAATAGTGTAAAAATAAAAAATACTTGCAGTTTCATATTCATGATGCATTACATCTAAATCAACTGTATTTTATGGTTGTTTCTTGCAAAAAGATCTTCAAATTCCTCCACGTGGTGTAATTTATAAAAGTTATTTGTGAATGTACTTGTGTTAGATGCAGGTTTCTGGGCGTTTCCGGGTTTTTGTTTGTGTTTTTCACTGTATGTTAGTTTTTATTTTTAGTTTTAGTCATGTCTTCATCTTTAAATAAAGTTTGTTTCCCCTTTTTTTTCTATCCCTTTATTTACACACTTTATTTACTGTTTCATTCATCTCCGGCATGCACTGACACGCCCACTTGCTCACGGGCACGCACAATTACAGGTTTCTTGACTTACTTGTCCCAAAGCACACAAAACTGGTGCAAATAAGTGTACAATTTATTTAAGATATTTAGTCAACATCTGAAACATTTAATATTTAATGATTGAACTCACAGCTGTATTGAAAGCTTCAATAACAGGAAAAGCATGCAACTTGAAGTGATGAATACAAGATGAGTGATGAACACCTCAGATCTGTTCTGAAAATTGGCACAACAAAACTAACACCAGACTTTGATGAAATGGCAATAATTATTCTAGGAACCTGCAAGCAGCCTGCACCTTTTGAATGATCAACACCACTGTTCTCACTAAAAGTGAATGTAAATATTGTGACGTAACATCAAGGATGCATCAAATGCTCTTTATTAGAACAATTGCTGTCACACACAAATATAAAATATTTAAACACACAAAATCATGTATGAAACTTTATACAAGTCTGCTGGCAGTCCGGTCAAACCCGCACCCCTAATCCTAGTGACGGACATCACACAGTCCTCCCCTCAGTAGTTTGCTGTCTTTGGCAACACCCCCATCCTTAACAAAGTCTTTAAACAGGGATGAAAGTCGCCGTGCTCGCGCTGGCCAGTTTAACACAGCTGGCTGTGGTGCCTGTCCTTTTACCACACACGGCCCCTCCCACACAGACCTTTTTGCTCTGGGGATTAAAAATCCAAACTCGAGTCCCAAGAGCAAGTGGATCTCCACAACAGCCTGTGTCGTAAGCTCGGCACTGTTTATCTCCAGCGTTTGTCTGGTTAAGCTGAGCAACGTCATGTACTCGGTGCATGTGATCGAGAAGCTTAGTTGAATTTTTACACAGAAATGCCAGCTACCATCCTTCTTTTTAACCAGCACCACAGGTGATATTTATGGGCTGCGGAATGGTTTAATAATTCCGACTGCTGCCATATTACGGATCTTCTGCTCTGCGGCCTCTTGTTGCCGGTGAGGTCTCATTAGGAGTGAGGCCTCATGCGGATAGGGGGAAGCATCGCCCGTCACCCTGGGGTATCAGCGCGTTGATAAAATAATCCTGCATGAGCTTGTGTTGAACCTTGTCTGACCAGTAGTGCCATCTTGGCAAGAATTCTTTCATGTTCTTGCCGTCGCCTCATGGTAAGTAGCTGTTTTGCTGCCGGCTCAGTCGGGAATCTCCCGAAGCGTGGTTGTAAAGCCGCTTTCAGGGCGGCGAGATTGCTTAGGCTTTCCAATCAGCACCCTCAGCGCCTCTCCTTGTAGCACCAGGCAGAGGTGGACAACCGTCTTGTGGGGAAGCCAGCTGGTGTGAGTGGCGATGATCTTTAGCTGAGCGTGGTAGACTTGCCAGTTGGTGGTGGCCGGCGGGAAGACACTCTCTGCCGCTGCTTCCATCACTTCTGCCGCTATGTGTTCTCCTGCCGCTGATCTTACCAGGTCTGCCACTGAGCCCACTCTTTCTGTGCACCGTGGTCTGCTCATCCTATCTGGCATCCTGGTAAGCTGTTTCAGCCTTGCTCAGTCTGGTTGGCAGAGCCTGTTTAGCTCTGCTTGGAGCAATATCTCCACGGATGGCTTCCATAATTTGTATAGCCAATCCCACTTCTGACAACAAGCAAGGACGCGGACACCCAGCGCATAGGAAATGCTCTTTATTAGAACAATTGCTGTTACACACACGCAGTCAGACTTATGATTAAACACACTCACATACCCTTAACATCGTTAATTCCCCTAAGCTACACGTTTACGCCATTAAATATAACACTAAATAACTAAACTAACATTGAAAAAATTAACTAGACACAAATAACCCCCAACACATTCCCTTAACATTTGAACGCATAAAATCACACATGTCCACCACACTGTCTGCTGGGAGTCCGGCCACGCCCACATCGCCCCTAATCCTACTGCCGGACGTTACAGTATTAACACTCTAATGCCTTTATTATGTTTATGTTTAATTTTAAAGGCATCAGGTGCTGGCCCGGCCAGCCTGTGAGCATCCATTGAGGCGCACAGGGAGCAATTAAGGGTTGGGTACCTTGCTCAACAGCACTTCAGCCATGACTTGCCCAATGTGGGAATAAAACCGGCAATCGTTTTGTCCCTAACCCTCTACTCTATTCATGTCCCCAACTCAGACATCAGATTTCATTAGCAACATACTCCAGATCTTTTTAGTGCTGCTTTTATAGTGTATATAATAATTGAACTAAAATAATATAATAATTTATCTATAATATATAATTACAATATTCAGGGTTTGGTTGCATGAACCAACAAGTTAGAACAGACACTATAGTTTACTGTAATATAACTCTGGGGTAACATGCTACAGTAATTTTGCAGTGTTGAGGTGCAGGCCCCATCTCAGCCAAAACAGTCTCGGCTAGCAACATGATCAGTCTGAAAGGAGGCAGCAGGAGTGGGAAAGTTCCATGGCCCAGCGACTAGAATGACTGGTGAGCAGCAAGTATAGATGCAGACAATCTACAACACACTACAACAAACCTACAAACCCTGCATTGTTGCCTATCTTAGGATAGTGCAGGAATAATACCTGTTAAAAATATACAGTGCAACACTGTCCAAAGCACTGTGTCCAATGTTTTTCAATAACAAATGTAGTTATAGATGTTTACATAAATGCGTACAGAATAAATTTAGATAATAATATTCCTTAATTCACCCACATTAAAGAAACGTCAGCATCAAAGAAGCTTGATACACAGATACAGAAAAGAAATAAAAAGATTAGTAAAAATAAAAATACAATAAAAACAATATTATATTGCAGAATAAATGAATGAATGAATGAATGGTCTCCTGGGAGCAGAGCTGGTTGTACAATCTGACAGCTGCAGGTCTTAAAGACCCTATAACAGGTCTTAAAGAGCCTATAACTAAAGAGTGATGTTAGAGTGTGTCTAGTATGTCCAGAAAAGATGACAGTTTAGCCATCATTGGACTCTCAGTTACCACCTCCACAGCGTCCAAAGACCACTATATGATCAGTCTCTTCTTGTGTGTAGTCGATGTGCTGCATCCACACCAGGCAACTCTTGTTTCAAGGGCTTCCCTAGATAGGGTGCCACTCCATAGTAGGGGACGCACACACACAAACCCACATTTACACACTAAGAGCCTAGTGGGAGTGAATGGAGCACTCAGAGAAAACCCTCCCAAACATGCAAACTCCACCTAGAAATTTCCCAAGGCTATAGCACCCATTGCCCCACCCTAAAATACGTTTGTAAAAAAATAATTATTTCAAATTAAGATGATATATATTTTAGTCTGTGTATTACTCCATTTGTCATTGTCCACGTCCAAGTATGAAAAATAAGTATTTGATCATTAATTTCAGTTATAATTGTTTTGTGTATGATTAATCAAAAATAATGGATAAAATGTAACGACTATGATTAGCGTGTAATATCATACGCTGTAGTCGCTTTGCTACAGCTGGCTGCACATATGGGATTGGGATAGGGTTGAGATGAATGAGCATCTCAATCTTTTGTCAGTCAATTGAATGAACAACTTTTAAAACCATCCCGCAATCTTAAAGATGACAAACAAGGAACAGTAAATATGTTCATAGACATTTCACGCAGATAATTTCCCTCTGGCGTGTGCACACAACCTGAATGATGTGAGTATTTAAGGTAACAGCAGTGTTTTCTGTGACGTAAATTACGAGTCTAACGAGTCAGTTTATTTGGCTCACCAAGTAGAGCCGACACAAAAAGGCGATTCTTCGCTATTCGTACGGTATTAACTGATTGTGGTTTCGGGAGGTTTACATTATCAGTCATGGATGTTCCGGGACCTGATAATGACTGGAGGAGTCAAGGATTCCGTCAGAAAGTTGTCACACAGATGTAAGTATTTAAAAAATACGGATTAAACGGTTCGTTTAAAAAAACTGTACAATCTCTGTCTGGTCCGCGTTAGCTAATCAACATGCTAGTTAGCGTCGGTATCTTAGCATTAAATGTATCACCCATTGCGCTAATTATAACTGTCCCCTAGTAATACTGACAATGATATTTAACATGTTTTAACACATTAGCACGAATATACGAGTTTAAATGTACAAATTATAAATATTATTTTCCCAGCCCTGCTAGCCAGTGTTGGCTAATGAATCATGCATTCAAACCGAAACCCAAAATGCTAAACGATGTTTTCTAAAAACTAAACCGAGTCACCCGCATTACGAGCTGGCACATGTTTTAAGCCAGATGCCCTTCCGGACGCAACCTGTACCCTTTCGGGGTTAGGACCGGACAATTTAGCATCTCTAATAACCTAGCATGCATGTATTTGGGTTGTGGGGGGAAACCCACGCAAAACAGAAAGTTTAACTGAGATTATCTATCTAATACGCTTATATTAGATTTTTGTTTTTTTATATTTATATTAGTTTTTAAATGAACCAGTTATATCAATTTATAATAATCTGCTGCTACGTAAACTGCTCACTTGTCTAATATGGGTTTAAACTGGATTGAATTCTTTCCTTGTTTATGGTTAAGTGTGTTAGATTCTGAGAGTCTGAAGAAGATTGAGGTTCAAGCCCTAGCACTAACAAGCTACCACAGTTGAGCCCTGCTCTGATTCAATCATCCTATTAAGCGGTAGTAACTGGAATTCGACATCCTGGGCCTGCAACAGCCAAAACAGATTTGGATGCTTAATCAGTTTTTTCCACCCCATAGAGCACTTCTGCAGCCAACCATCATAAAGCAACGACAAGTGCCAAATCAAAATGACAATGACCAGGTGCTGGTCATAAAGTTAGAATATCATGGAAAAAGTTTATTTTCATAATTCCATTTAAGTGAAACTTGTATATTATATGCATTCATTACACACAGACCTATATATTTTAAGTGTTTGGACCTCAACGTCTTAGTCTCTTTCACTTACAGCTCTGCTTCCTGTCTCTTAGTCAGTGCCACTGTCTGCAAACCATACAACAAGGCTGGTCTCGCTACTCTTTTGTATACTTTTACTGCAACCATTTTGTCACACATCACTCCTGACACCTTTGTCCATCCACTCCATCTTGCCTGTACTCTATTCTTTATGTCTTTTTCACACTTCCCATCTGCTTCGACAGTTGATCCTAAGTATCTGATATCCTGCACCTTTATGACCACATCTTCCTGTAGCCTGACTGTTCTATCTGCCTCCCTTTCATTCACACACGTGTATTCTGTCTTATAAATGTTGACTTTTATTTCCCACCTTTCCAAGTTCTTTTCTAGCTGGTCCCTACTCTCACTACAGATATCATCTGCAAACATCATAGTCCATGGTGATTCCTGTCTGACCCCATTTCTTAGTCTGCCCATCTCCAGAGCAGACAAGAAGGGACTCAGAGCCTACCTTCAACAACTCTCTCTCAAATCCTCATTGTGTGACGCATTATCTTTATGCCCCTGTAATTGCTACATCTCTGCACATCACTCTTGTTTTTATAAATCGGTACAAGTACACTTTCCCTCCATTCCTTATGCATCAATTCGCTCTCAAAAATCTTATTTAAATAATCTAGTAAAAAACGACACTCCTAACTCTCCTATATATTTCCACACCTCTACTGGTGTGACGGTCTGACGGCTTTTCCATTCTTCATCCTTTTCAAAGCATTTCTTACTTCATCTTTGCTAATCTTTACTATACCCTGTATTCATTATATTTATGCCCCCCACTCTTCTTTCCCATCTCTTTATTTACCGGCTCCTGAAAATACTCATTCCATCTTTCCTCACCCTCTCCTCATCTGTCAGTACATTTCCATTTCTATCCTTGATCACCCTGACATGTTGCACATCCTTTTTCGCTCCATCTCTCTTCCTCGCAGGGTGATACAACTCCTTCTCTTCTTCCTTACTGTCTAACATCTGTACAACTCATCATAGGCCTTCTGCTTGGCCTTTGCTACCTCCCTGTTTGTCCTACGCTTCATCTCTTTATACTCCTTCTTACTCTCTTCAGACCTCTCCGTGTCCCATTTCTTCCTTGCTAACCTCTTTCTATAAATAACCTCCTGCACTTCCTTGTTCCATCACCAGGTTTCCTTGCTGTCTTTTATCTGTCCAAATGATATACCTGCAGCAATGCTTTGAGCCTTGCTACCCTTTCACTTTGTCTCCTGTACACACAAAATATCCACCTTTGGATATTTCATGTCAGCCAGTTCTCTACCTTTCTCTGTAATTGTCCCTACATTCAGGGTTGCTACTTTAAGTCCTACACTCTTGACTCTTCGGTTCTCTCTTTGTCTCCTCACACGCTTCCCTCCTCGTCGTGTTCGGCAAACAGTAGCCCAATTTCCACCAGTACCCTGTTTGCCACCAGTACTGGTGGCGGTCCTTACCCGGGCCGCGACCGTTCCGATATGTAGTGAGATTGATTGATTCATTCGCATAATTTATATGGCAAATGTTTTACACCGGATGCCCTTCCTGACACAACCCTCACCATTTCCCCGGACTTGGGACTGGCATTATAAATACACTGACTTGTGCTCTCTAATGGCTGGTTTTGATGATTTATAACTGACAACTAATAAAAAACCCAAATTCAGTATCTTAGGAAAATTAGAATATTGTGAAAATAATGCAGCTGCCTACGAGGAAGTTTAGGCACACCTCATGCTTCCTGCTGCTGACCAGATTTCGGGAGATGCTGATTTCATTTTTTGAAAAGCCTTGGTACCTGCACACAGTGCAAGGACCATGGTATCCCTGTTCCTATTTGGCCAGCAAACTTATTATAGCGTATTTTGAAGAGGAAGATGCTACACGCCATACCCAACATTGCAGTACATCTGAGGTCCACTATCGGAGCAACCTTTCTCAACACCTGAACAGTGCCTCAGACTGATCGACTTCATGCTATGCCGCATTGCTCCAGTAATTCGGGCAAAAGGAGCCCCAACAAGTATTTGTTTTTTTTTTTATTATTAGTTATAATTATCAAATCAAAAGAATTATACACTTGAAATATATCGTTCTGTGTGTAATGACTGTGTATAGTATACAAGTTTCACTTTTTGAATGAAACTACTAAAATAAATACTGAAAAATGTTAAGATATTGTCTGCATTCGTCTTTAAAACTCAAAATATGTATCTTTACCATTTATCATTCCTGTGAATCACTAACCTATTATTTAGTCCACTATAACCATAGTGTGTTTTTTTAATTTTTTAATTTTTTTTTTAATTTTTTTTAAGAATTGCTTCACATGTGTTGTATAGTTTCAACCAACTTTTAACCTTTTCACCTGCCAACTGTTCTAGTCCAGGATGCTTTGACTACATCCCAAACTTCATTTGAATTTCTTGGTTTTCCTCAGAAATCTTTGATAGAGTCCAGAAATTGGGCTGGCCACTCCATAACCTCAATTTTGTTACTGTGAAACCAAGATTTTGCTCGTTTACTGGTGTGTTTGGGGTTGTTGTCTTGTTGAAATACCAATTTTAAGGGCATTTCCTCTTCAGCGTTGGGTAGCGTAAATAGGTTGGGCACCATAGTAAGAGAAACATGCCCATATCATGAATCTTGCCCCACCATGCTTCACTGAATTCTGAGTGTACTTTAGCTTGAAACAAGAGTTTGGGTGTCATCTGACGCCCTTGGCCTCAAAAAGAACAATTTTACTTTCATCAACCAACAAATTGTATTCACTTTATTACATGTCTTTTTTTTTTTCCAACAATGGGACTTTGCCGGACCTTCTTCTAACTGCCACAGTACTCGCATATAACTTAAGACTGTCTTTGAACATTCTGGAGCCAATTATTGGCTATACTCTTTTTATTCTCCTATCCCTGCCATTGGCAGTCTTCCATTATCTTCCATATCTCTCAGGTTTTGCTTAACATTTTAAAGCATTTGAGAATTTTTACAGTCTGTCATTGTTTGGATTTTTTTATAAGGTTTACCCTCTCCAATCAACATTTTAATTAAAGTAAGCTGTTCTTCGGAACAATTTTAGTCAGTGTTCCTAGGCAAGGGTCAGTGCTTGGTCAGTGCGTGCAATGTACATGGCCTGACGGGTATCTGCAACATCAATGACGGAGAGGAAAGGAAAAAACATAACTTTGCTTAGACATGACTGGTCTATTTGCATTATTGTTATTGATTTGATTAAATTTTTGTAGCTTTTTACAATGGAAATTTGTCAGATATACAGCAGCTATACAGAAATGATATACAATATATACATATGACATTTAAATAAGGTTAATTTATGATCTTGTTTTCTGAATTTTATTTTATTTATTGAAATTTAATGCTTCATACTGAAGCTCTGTATCCTCAATGTTCACTTCCTCATCATCCTTAACATCCTGAACATCTGTCCAGCCTAGTTAATGATGGCTGTGAGCCTGTTGTAAATCTTTGTGTGGGTGTTCCCAAACGACCAGTTTCTCTGCTTTGAGGAAAGAGTAAGTGGGCAGAGCCATTTAGATTTGCTGCTTAAGATCAACAAAAAGGTACTGGACAGCTGACATGATGGCATCATCCCCCTTGATTTTAGCTGCTGCAATGATTTGCTTTAAGAGAGAGATTGTTGAAAGCACTTGTTTGCTCTATATTAGGTTTTCCTTTGGTCCAAATGTGTTCATTCAGTTGTAGCAATTTGTCAGGTTTAAAGAAATCCTCTAGGCATATACTGTGTACGCAGGGGGTGTGGTCTGAATAGGCCTTCAGTGTGTAATGTGCCATGTGCATGAAATGACTCGCAGCTTTACTATTCAACTGTTTGTGTCATATATAATTATTTTAGCCAAGATTAAGCTTCAGTATATTTTTTACCAACTACATTTCACATCAAACGTTCTCATAATTACCAATTAATTCCCATAAATTTCCAACTTTGAAAAGACTCTGAATTTTGCAACCCTAGGGAGAACACAGTCTGGTTCCTTTCTTCTTATTTAAGGTAAAATGTTTTCACTAGCCTAAGAAGAATGCAAAGTCTTAACTTCTGATTACCAAAAAATGTAGATGGCCCTGAAGAAGTTTAGAATATTCTGTAAACTAATAAGGTGAAATATTATATTTGAGCAGCTTGTTGAAAAAAAGAAATACCAGAAAGCTTTTGTTGAAGTTAACTCATTTATTCATTTTCTTCTGCTTAATCCACGGCAAATCCGAGCACAAGGGCAGGAACAACTGTAGCCAGGGTGCCAATCCATCATGGAGCACACACATTCACACACTAAGTGCCAATTAAAAAAACAAGCAAAAAAAAAAACGGGGCAAACATGCAATTTCCACACACATTTTCCATGTTGTTCCACCCAGGGCTTGAACCTGGGTCTTTCGTGCTGTGGCCCAGCACTGAGTGGGCTCCACCACTGAGCCACCATTTATATAAAAAAAAAGTTTTTTGCACTGTTTTGTTTTTTACAGAGAGGAAGCCATGCGCAAAGCTGGAACCGCTCACACCAAATCCAGCAATGACATGGAGAATCATGTGTTTAACAAGGCCAAGAGTAGAGTGAGTAATGACTGAGTCATATGTAATATAATCATAACATTAATTACGTAGCTAATTACTTAATATGTAAACAGGAGGAATATCTGTCCATGGTTGCCAGACTGATCATTCATTTTCGAGACATCCGTAAGTCTGTGTAGTTTTTTGTTTATTCAGCTTTTTATTATGTGTTTTATTTGCAATTAATAAAACATATGATCTTTTTTTTTTCTTTGCTGTTTAGATAAGAAAGCGCAAGGAGGAACAGGTATGCTACAGCCTTTGAAACTCGTGTAGTAACTTTTATTATTATCCCAAATAATATTACATTCATATACTGTATGTACATTATACATATATTGTGTAGATAGATCTCTCATCGGATTGCTACTGTGCAGTGGTGGAGAAGTTTGAGTTTTCCTTTGAGTCAAAGACAGTCTTCATTCAACTTCCTAAGAAAGGAGATTTGCACCAGTGCCTCAACTACAGGACTATTGCACTGGTCTCACTTGCTAGCAGGATTCTGTTGAGTTATCTTGAAGTGGATGCGCAGTGTTTTTGATGTATTGATTTCACACAGGCATTTGATAGGGAACAACAGGGACAATTGTTGATGATCATGCCTGAGATGGTTTCACACCTCGTCCAACTGCCCAGAAATATCAGCAGACAACAGTGCGCAGCAATAATGACAGCATGGTTCAGCGTCAGAACGGAGTCTGACAAGGATGTAACATATCACTGTGTCTGTTCGACCTCCTAGGAGAACAAGTAATGAGAAAAGGAAGATAACATGCTGGTCAATGCAGCTAAAATTTAAAGCAATGACCAACACTGAGGACATACTGGATATCATGGTGAAAACCTAAAGTTTGGAGCAAATGGACTCTCTCATACGCATATTTGGGACATAGAGTAGCAAACACTGTAGATTGCGCAGTAAAGACGTCAGAAATAGCAATTGATATAGTGGTGATGGCCAATATTTAAAAAAGTTATGAAACAACTAATCAATTACCATCATTCAGACATACACATGACCTGTAGTTAGGTATAGGATGAACATATGCAATAGCATTGTCAAGTCTTTGCTTGCTAATATAAAGACTTAATGTATCAATGTCACCTTAGATCAGATGAACACACTACAGAATCTAACCGGAGTAGCTGGTGCTGGAGGCCCTGGCACTATTGGCATGCCTCCTCGTCCTCCTGGTGCTCCAATGGGTCCCATGGGGGCCATGAACCAGATGCAGATAAGCCAGCATGCTATGCAAGGACTTGTAGGAAATCAGCAGAGTGGTACGTACTTCATGCTAGATGCGCTTATACCTTGCTGGTAAGATAGTGTCTCTGTACAAATATATTTTGTGTCTTTGACACAGCTGGTTCTGCAGTACAGCTGCAAATGGCACAGCAGCAACAGCAGCCCATGCAATTTCAGCAGTTCCAGGCCCAACAGCAGACGACCATGCAACAGAATGCTATGCAGCAACAGTTTCAGGTCCAGCAGCAGTTAAAACTGCAGCAGTTGCAACAACAGCAGCAGCAGCATCTTCAAAATCAGTCACTGCAACACCAGAATCAGCAACAACAGCAGACCCAGGCACAACAGCAACAACAACAGAACCAGGTCGGTACCTGTAAACAAATAAGCTCAATAAACACAAGTGGTGTTCAGAACAAGCATTTACAAATATTTGAAACATTTCTACTGCGTGCATTGTTTTATGACTGTTGAAAAGTATGTAACATGCTATATTAATATTATATATTTAAAAAATCTATTACAGATGGTAGTTCCATTGCTGGGACTGTGCATTCCATGACATCCATTTTTAAACTAAAATGTAATTATAGTACATTCAGTGCATCTATGATCTAATCATTGCTTCTAATTTTTAGTTGCATCAATCCAGACTGCAGCAACAGCAATTGCAGCAGCAGCAACAGCAGCTACAGGCTCATGCCCAAGCCCAGGCACAGGCTCAGTCTATTCAACATTTACAACAACAGCAGCAGCAGCTTCAGCAAGCTCAGGCCCAGTCAGGTCAGATGCCTCCACATTCCCAGCCTACCCAACAGATACTTGTGCCCCAGTCAATGGCTGGTCAGATGCCCCCTGGACAGCACCAGGCCATTGGTACACTCAGCCAGCAGCAGCTAAAGATGCAACAGGCTTTCCAGGTAATTTTCAGCATTTACACTGCAATATGAAAAGTTAGACTTTATAAATCCAAAAAGGTGTGTTTTATTAAATTCCCCCTAATTAACTGTGATTGAGTTCTCACAAAATATTTAAGAACTTTTTCCTGTAGGTTTCAACTTAAGTCCATCAAATAGAGTTTTTGTGGTCATTCTGTGCTAAGACGGAATGCTGTTTTTAACCTCAGCGGATAACTAATTCATTCTCCTCGATTATGTGCTCTGTGTTATCTGATATTCTCTGCCCAAAAATGGAATAGCATGTTTGCTGAAAAACAGTAATTAATTCAAGTTACCGTCAGTGTGTTGGCGGGTGTTAGCCTCTTTCTGTTTCACAGGAACACACCGCACAGACTACAGCCTACGGCCCACTCACACTGCCGTTCTGCGCATGTGTGCAATACCTGAGGAATAGGTTACACATTATTAAATGCCTAATATGGTGGATGTTCAAATTAAAGAAGTTTGTTTAGCCATTGTAATTATGCTAAAAAGCCAACTATATAGCAGAGATGGATAGAGTAAATGAATGTATTTATTTTGTCTTTATTAATAATAATAATAATAATAATAATAGCCAGGGGATAAAAAGAATAAGTTCCTAGGTATTATGAGTTTTCCCTCTATATAATAGCAGAGTTTCAGTTGGAATTGCATTTCCCTCGCATGTCTGGGGGCCTTGTTGCTTGCTCTGAAGGTGGAGTCTTGGGTTTTCACCTTTAATCCCAACTGGATTAAAGCATCTGTGCCATCTGTAAAATAGAATTGGCATAGCAGAAATGGATTAATTTATATTATCTTTTAGTATTAATTAATTCAGTTGTAATTTTACTATGCTATAACAATGCATTTCATTTTTGCAAAAACAAATGTTTTTCAGTTTCTTCTAGTCCAGATAATTTTATTATGCCTTTCTTGACCACCTTCTTGCTGGCATGTATGTGCATTTTGTTTGTATGCATCTTGGCAGGCTAGAGTTTTGCAGCAGCAACAACAACAACAACAACAGCAGCAGCAGCAGCAAGTCCAACAAGCCCAGCAGGCATCAATTTCTGCTCAGGCTCAACTTGTGACAGTTTCTGGCCCGGTAAGATCTGTGCAAGTTGTAACAGTCATATGGAAATTTAATGATTGTATATATTGAGCCTGGAGTGAATGCATGCCAACTGCGTGAACATTAATATTAATATTATTGGATATTCTTTCGACTCTCTGATTCGCAGCAAAGAAAATAATTACTGACTAAAATATTCAACACCTTGAAATTGGGCAGAGTTCTAATATATTTCAATTAAAACTATGAAATTTCAACACTTCAAATTGATGATAATTCTGTAAAACACATTTTCTATACTCTACCTTTATACAGGTATACATTTAATTAGGAATGTGCCAGTGTTCATTTTCCTATTATACTTTTTGTGAAATGTGATTTTATAAAATGCACAGTATATATAGTGTATATGAATTGCCTTCAGGTTTTGTTCGATAACCAAATGTAAATGTTTACAGAAACATTTGGGGATATTTGTATAAGTTCCAAAATATTGCATAACTGATTTATGGAAAGTTTACCTTCTTCTTAAACTTAAATTGCTGCCTTTTAAGGAAATGCACCCGAAATCATAACCATCCTGTTGAGGAGGGGGGCTTGTAGAAAGACACCAACGACGGATCTTTTCCCTAATATTAAACTCATTGAGAGATATTGAACTAAATTATTGTAGGTGCGTGGTCCCAACATTTTGGCATTTTTCCTCTTTATACAGTATATGTCTGATATGTTGCAGTTATATTTAGTTAAACACACAACATTTTTAGTGCCTTGCATTTTAAATGGGTCTTTATTTTCTTTTGCCTTTTTGTCTGTGACTAACCAACTGCATGCTTTGCTTCATTTGAGTCACATGATTGTGAGAATACTGTTTTCTGTTACTGCTATTGCAGTTATGCTTTCATTTTTTTTTATCTTTTAACCAAGGAATATAAAACACTTGCTGTGTTGCTGTTGTATTTAAATGGTAAGGGTCTGGCTGTTGTGGTGGATCTATTAAAGTGCAAATGGATGGGTAATTATTTGCTATAACAGCACATCCCAATGTTTTTTATTCCTTTCATGCCACAGTTAATTTAACATTGGTTTCTCGTGCATTAATTAATAGCATGGCATAATTCATTTATAGTCGCAATGAATGTTGTGTACTCTCTGTAACAAGTTCCTGATATTACTTTGTGTGCGTTATGGCAACAATTAACTGTCAATCCTTCACCTGCTGCTCTTTCATACTTTCTCTTGATGTAAATTTGACATTTTTTTGTTGTCCAGTATCAACTAGTCTGAACACTGGATGTAAAAATGAAACTATTTGATCCACCTGCACTATTATCAATCTTGCTATTAATGAACTTTGTCTACTTGTTTTATGTAAACGGTGAATAATTGTGGAAACACCACAATAGGTTCTGATCCATCATGTGACCAAGCTGATAAATGGAATGAATTTATAAACTAAATAAAATGCATCGACTGCAAGTTAATGCACACTTTAAATATAAGCAGATCTGAAGCAATTACATGACAATCTGGGTGTGTATTTATGAATATATATGCATTTCTTTTTGGCTAAAGTAACTTTCATTGTTAATTGGCTGCATCTGGGGCAAAGAGGAATCTTGTGCACCTTTTGTTGTTTTTTTTTCTTATTTTTTTTATTTATTAAAAATTAAATTCACAAGTCATTTTTTATTTGGCATGATGGATAAAGATTAAACATTCTGCTCGTTAGCTTGTGGCTTGCTGTTTCTAACCTGCATGAGAAAGAAGTCACATTCGTGCTCACATTTTGTTATAGATAAACAGGCACGTCTCTGTGCTCCAGTGTCTCAAGTGTGCATGTGCTTCCTCTCATATCCGCTGATGCACTGCATTTATTGTTTTTGCTTGTGACATGTCTGTTGTCCCCTCTGTCCTCCTCAAAGATGATGCCCCGTCCTGGGATACAAATGCCACCCCGGTTGCCCCGCGCCATTCCGAACTCTGCCATTCCTCCAAACCCTGCTGCCATGGGAGGACAGCAAATGCCACAGGTATTTACACCAGGGGCAGAGTGCTGGCTTTCCAGTAGGTGCCCATGTCTGTGGCTCCCCCTTTACATCCCCTTGCAACCCAGAGGCTGTCCATGAGAAAGCCTTAATATAACAACTGTGCCCACTTATTCACCCTTTGTCCCCTCCAATTTAAGTCTAAACTATAAGTTGGGGGGGAAATGTTGTAGGGTGTTTTTACCAGTTCTACAAGTACTACAGGTAAGTGTAACAGTTTTAGCTTAGGGTTTTATGGGTGTATCAGTCCAGATTATTGAATACTAGGGTTATTTAGATAGAGTAGTAACATACATATTCATGTTTTTAGTCATATATATATTTTTTTGACTAAATAATCTTTTTTACAGGGCCAGCAGATGTCCTCACCATCTCCAGTTCAGGGGCAGACACCTCAGCCTTCCATGCCACCGCCCCCTCAGCCTCAACCCTCTCCGCAGCCGCTCTCGTCACAACCCAATTCTGTCAGGTACATCCTGTGGGTTTTAACTTTCAATTCTTGTAATCTGTTGTATACACTGGAGGAAATAATTAGTTAATCCCTTGCTGATTTTGTAAGTGTGACCACTGACAAAGATATAAACAGTCTATAATTTTAATGGTAAATTTATCTTAACAGTTAGAATATCAGAAGAAAATCCATAAAATCTCATCAGTTACAATCCCAGTTCCAAAAAATTAAAAGAAAGTTCAAATTATGAATAAAAAACTAAATGCAATTGTGTAAGTTTAAAAAATCCATATTTTATTCAGAATAGAATAGAGAAAAAATGTGATTATTTTAAATTTTGTGACAATAAACCATTTCAAAAAAGTTGTGACTATGCCATGTTTTTTTGTTTTTAAAGAAATACCAAATAGGGTGCGAATCTACGACTTTTGAAACACCTCTTCGCTGCTCTCATCTGGCCACGTTTTGATTATAGTAATAGTACAGTTTCTTGAGCTGCCAGACCATGATACCTGAAACCTCTAAATACAGTCTACCACCAAGGCCTCAGGCACATCCTGATAAAATATAACAAGAATAATCCAAAGCACCAAGCAGTGTTTATCCTGGTAGATATTTTATATATATATAAAATTATTTATTATTATTTTTTTTTAATACATAATGTCACAACTTGACCACCTGTCCTTTTATGACAAGGTCAGACTTAGTTTCCCGAATCACAGGTTTATATTTACAAACGGATCAAAAACGGAAGCTCATGTGGGTGCTGCTTTTATCCCCATTGATCATTGTGACAGCATCCGCCTTCAACTTTATTTGTCAATATACACAGCGGAGGCTTATGCCCTCCTCCTGGCTGCCAGCTATATATCTGCCGGTTCTTACAAACAATACGTGATCTGTACGGACTCAAAATCCTGCATACAAGCTTTGGAATCTTTGAACACGGACCACCCAGTTGTCCACAAACTACTACTAAATAGTTTGCAGCTCTATAAGTTTCGCGTTTAGAAAATTTGTAATATACTATTTTAATGGAACATAATGATGTGAGAAATCTATTTTTGTTACTAAATTTATCACACATCTTACAGTTCACAGTTGCTTTGTCGGCTAATATCACCTTAGCATGGTTCAGTGTAAATACATCATTATATTGTATTTCATATTTTTTTCAGTTCTGGTCCCACTCCATCACCGGGAGGTTTCCAGCCCAGTCCTTCCCCACAGCCTTCACTGAGT
>JAOUQV010000018.1:9547158-9558372 GCA_028565295.1 Aspidoras spilotus | reverse complement strand
GCAGCCAGCACAGTGCCCGGGGAGCAACTGGGGGTTAGGTGCCTTGCCCAAGGGCACTTCAGCCATGACTTGTCGGTGCATGGAATCGAACCAGGGACCCTCCAGTCGCAAGGCTGGTTCCTTAACCACAAGCCTACGACTGACTGGTATAATACAATTCATTTATTAATTCATTTTCTATATTCAGTTAATCTTAGTTAGGTTCACAGAGAAGCCAGTGTACAAGCACTGGGATCACAGGGCACCGGCAGCACAGGGTACAAGAAAGGAACAATGCTAGACAAGGTGTCACTCCATCATCACTGTGCACAATAGTATTATGTATTTAATTTTCACTCAGCGTGTATAAATGCAGATCTAATGGAGCAAAAAATGATCCCGATTAAACAGCCAGTGTCATTACAAATAGAATTATATCCCTCCGTCTCAGGGCTGCAGGATCACAGTGTGAATATCATTTATATAATTGACCTTCATTATTAAGAAACTATTGTCTCGCCTTCTGCCAATGGGTTTTATGAGTCAGTGACACTGAGTTATAGCAATTATATGATTATCATTTAAATCTTTTTGTGGGTCTGAGGGTTTTTTTTGGTAAGAAAATAGCTCTGTTCAGACACAGGGGGCAAATCACAACAAGCTTTTGTGTTTTTTTTTTTAAAGAAAGCTCTATAAATTGAATAGAATCATGACATTACAAATAAATTACTTTTCTACACAATACATAAGCTTGGAATGTAATACAGAGTAAGTGTTTAATGACAAGAGAACAAAAATGTTATATTTTATAAAACGTAGGTTATATATTCTGCTTTGCTCCGTTTTGATAACTAATAAAATACTGTATATTAATCTGAATTTAAACTCTAACACACTGCATTGGAGGCCATGGCTTAATGCTCAGAGCATTTGGGACCAAAAGTGCACAAGTTTGACCCCTACTCTAGTGGCATTCACAGTTGAAGTGCCACTGAGCAAGGCATCTGACCCCTAATTGCTCCTTGGGTGCTTCTTATTTTAACGGGCTTGCATGCTCATTCACTACACCACACAGAGAAGACTTTCCCTATAGGGATCAATAAAAGTTTCACTAATAAATGAAACAAAAACTGTGGGCCGGAAATGCAACCCAGTGACCAACTTACTGACTCACTCAATAAAGTACACACTCAATAACTTAATCACCTATTCGCTTATGCTTAGCACTCACATATCTTCCACAAGGGGTGCTTTTGTGCTTGGTACCCAATAGATCAGTGTGTGTGTGTGTGTGAAGAATGCTGATATGAGATATGAACCATGTACAGATATGAATGTGCAAGCAGTCAAATTCGGAATTAAAGCTAAACTATTGAATTAATTTATTTTGGTATAATAATGAATAATCTGGCTCTGGTACAGTCAGTGATTCACCCTTCACCAACATCACGCAAGTCACTGAAAGAAATTAAAGGGCACTATATGTGTAAGTGCTATATTTATAATGATCATTTTAGGATTATTTTATCATTATTTAACCTTAAATCCCAGTAGGTTCTCATGACCGAGATGAGTCATTTACCACATTAGTAATGAGAATTATCCTGGATCATGCTGCAAGGACGTCGGAATGAAATGTAATACATTTGTAGAAGTGATAGTCCACCCACATTTACATCACATTAATGTGATCACATTAATATATATTTTTAATATATATAAGTTTAAGAAGGAAAATAATATTTCGACTAGTCTCACAGTTTGAGCAGGCAAGTGTATATACAAATGAGAATATCATCAAAAAATTAAATTATTTCAGTAATTCAATACAAACAGTGAAACACATACATTATATAGGTTCATTACAAACACAGTGATCTATTTCAGATTATTATTTCTGTTAATGTTGATGATTATTGCTCACAGCCAATGAAAACCCAACATTATTATCTCAAAAAATTATAATAAGTAACACAAAACACCTGCAGTTGTTCAAAATGTTCTCTTATTTCTGGTTTAGTATGCTACACAATCATGGGGAAGACATTTGCAGTCACTGACACTCTACACAAGGAGGGTATCTCACAAAAGTTCATTGCTAAAGAAGATGGCTGTTCACAGATTGCTGTTTTCAAGCATATTAATGGAAAGTTGAGTGGAATTGTGGTAGAGAAGTGCACAAGTAGAGCACTTTATGCACATGTAGAGCACTTTACGCTTCCCTCTGCCGATTTGGAGATGGAAATTTCATTGTAAAGCAGGACTTGGCACCTGTCCACACTGCCAAAAATACTAAAACTTGGATTAATAACCACAGTACCACTGTGCTTGATTGGCCAGCAAACTCGCCTGACCTAAACCCCATAGAGAATATATATATATATCAAAGTAGCCAAAGTAGCTATAAAAGATTGTGGCAATGTGGAAAAACTGTTTTCTGGTCAAAATTTAAATTAGAAGTTCTTTATGGATCAAAATTTGAATGTCTTAATGGAAATCAGGGATGCCGTGTCATTAGGACTCACTGTTCCGGGCATGTGTGCTTACTTCACCAGTGTGTGTGTATTTGTGTGTTTCACTGCACGGATGGGTTAAATGCAGAGGACCAATTCCGCTATGTGCAAACATAGTAGCAAAAAATGTATCACTTTCACTTTTAAATCAAAACCAGTCCCTACTTGTTGTGAGGTGCCATCCATCCATCCATACATACATACGTACATGAAAAAACTAATAAAATTTAAATAAATAGGTCGGTGTCCTGTCTAGGGTTGTTGAAAATAGCCAATACATATTTATACAAATATATACATTTTACACACTTCTGTTTGCTTTACTACTATGTGAAGTATGACCTGTCATAAATGTGAGTAATATACAGTATATTAATATGAATTTAAGGGTTGTATGTACAGAGCAAAGAACTCTAACTTCTTGTTGATGGTTCGAATGGTTTGTTAGAAGAAGCTACTCCTCATTCAGGAAGTGGAATATTCTCCCTTTCGGTAAATAGACTGTAGGTCAGGGAGCCCAGTATGGATGGTGTGCGTAGCTGATCATACAGACATCAAGAGAGCCATCCTACTGTATCTTGCTTGGTTCTTTACCAAGCCATGGTGTGATTTTTCCTGTCAGGATGCTCTGGATCGTGCTGTCTCATTTGACTCTAAGGTAGTAAATATGCTGATGGACCATCTTCCCCAAGGTATTAATGTGACAGGACCAGGACAGGTCCTGCATGATGTAAACTTTTAATAACTCTGTTTTGACACTGTGAGTTTTTTTTCTTTCTTTTTTTAAAACAGATTTTGGTTGCCTGCCAGGCACTTAGCACGCAGACGCTTACACTTGCCTTCCCCTACCGCCTGACAGGTATGCATAATCTATTTCAGATACAAAGTATACAGTATGCGCCTCTCCATCAGCCCATCAGTCAATATCACAGGAAGGCATGTTCATTAAAAGTATTTTCCTGCATACTTGGGACAGAAATTGCCATGCCCAAAAAATCTTGTATGGATTCTGCACAGGTAATTAAGATAAAACAGCAAAATGATTTAAATTTGCCAAAAGTCATCTAAAGGATTCTTAGACCATGAGAAACAAAATTCTTCTTTTATTGAACCCTTCGACCCGAATGCTAAGTGTCATATCTGGAGTAAACCAGGCACCATTCATCCAGTGAAGCAAGGTGGTGGCAGAATATTCTATTTCAGATACAAAATATACAGCGTGTACCTCTCCATCTGCCCATCACCGCTCTGCAGTCAATATCACAGGAATTTTTCTCCACATACTTGGGACAGAAATTGCCATTCCCAAAAATTCTTGGATGGATTCTGCACTGGTAATTAAGATAAATAAGATAAAACAATTCAATTCTGCTGAGATAGAGCATAGACTTGGCCTTGAGCTGCTCTGACGAGAAGCCAACAAATGCATTCTAAGAGATTCGAGACGATATTCCCATTTTTAATTACACACATGAGCAGCCGCTTAACTACCACCACTGACTCATCTGCATGATTGAAATATAATTACTGTGTGATTAAAACATGGCTCTGTTTGGTCTACTAGTGCAATTGTTTTCTCTTTTCCCGCTGCTTTGTTTGTTTTGTTGTTCTGTCACGGGGAGATCTATTAAAGCTATAGAATAAGTACTCACAAATTAATTACGCCTCCTACAGTTCAGAACTAAAGACTTGTTAGTGTAAAATAACCCTTTTTTTCATAATTGTCTCTCTGTAGTAAACAACACAGTAGAGATGAATCAGTAGAAGTGGCAAGAGTCACTTCACATTACTCAGAGTTTGTGTGTTTGCCACATATTTTAATACTGAAGGCGTTTAATGATAAAGAAATATAAAAGTAGACAAGGTGGCGCAGTGATTTGCCTCACAGCAAGAAGACCCGGGTTCGATCCCCGGGTGGGGCAACCTGGGAATTTCTGTGTGGAGTTTGCATGTTCTCCCCGTGTTTGGGAGAGAGACATGAACGTTAGGTAAATTGTAAATGCTAAATTGTAATTCTAGGTGAATTGGAGAAGCTAAATTGTCCGGTCCTAAGCCCAAAATGGTGAGAGTTGCATGAGGAACAGCATCCGGTGTTAAACATGTGCCAGATCCTAATGTGAGGGACTCGCTGTGGAGACCCCTGGTGACGGAGAAAAAAAATATATGAAAGTAGACAAAATAATTTCTTAAAGTGGCAAGACAGTACTAACAGTACCAAGCCACCACTAACAACAGCATACTTCATCTACCAGAATCTTTAGCGGCCTTACTATATGGCCAAGCCAGGTAAAAACACCACAGCTCCTATCTGTTTCCAGCCACAGATTACTCCTGCACTCCAGTTCACTAATAAATAAGGGCAATAAAACTCACTTGGATACTACTATGCCTCTCGCTTCATTACAATACCGGACCAAAACAAATATAACCAGCAGTCAGATACAGAAATTTTGGAATAAACTATGAACATGTAAACATTTGCCGCATCATCAATTTAAGCAGCTTCATCCTGGTTGTGGTCTTTGTAGTTTAAATTACTTGATGGATATTTACATCATACTATATTTGAACATATTTCATAGTAGTCTAAGCTTCTAGAAATCCCCCATTATACCTGTTAGCACATAACAATAATTAAATACTGTAGTAATTGTAGTAGATAATACAGTAATAAAAACGGTATTAAAAAAGGCAGTCATTTGGCCACAGACTGCAGCAACACGTTTATTAAGTTGCCTAGCATCCAAAGCATACACTGTGTGCCGGACAAATTGTTTCTTGTGGACATTATTAATAATAAATTAAATGTTGATACTGAACAATGGATTTGAGCGTTTGGTTTTTGCCACTCTATTATTAAAGTAATAAGCCACTCCAGAGCCTGTGCTATAAAGCTTTTGTCACCGCTACAGGGCTTTTACATTTATGCCTATTTTGAAAGAAACATAAAGTAGATAGGCACACTGAAATATAATAAACAATAGAGTATCATGTTGAAGCAGCGCACCCAACATTCGATTCTTTTCCTTTTACTCATTTTATATTATACAATAATTCAGAAGCAATTATTTTGTTTTTGGAGCAGAAATGTTCTTTGGGCGATAACTTGGACCAGTGGTTAGTGCTGTCACCTCACACCAAGAAGGACCCGTGTTCGGACAAACGGGGACATTTTAGTGTGGAGTTTGCATGTTCTTCCTGTATTGCCCGGGTTATCTCTGGGTGCTCCGGTGTCTTCCTGCATTCCAAAAGGAATGCACGTTAGGTTAATTGTTGTCTCTATATTAGACTATTAGCGTGTGAATTTGTGTGTGTCCTACGATTTAATGGCACCCTGACTAGGGTTGTTGGTGCTCTTGAATGCTTGAGTTGCTAGGTGGGCAGTAGCTGGTCTGTGACCTTGTGTGCAGAAGATAACAAATGAATCAACAAATGAAATGTGCTTATGTGAGCAGCAAACTCTAGTCATCAGCACAGTAGTCTAACATGCCACCATTTCTATATGTAGCTGCCAGCACACTGGCATGCAAAAATATGTAAACATTCAGCATTCAAAAACTTCAGTCATTCATTATCTTCCTCTTGATCCACATGGGGTTGCAAGCCAGCCAGACCCCACCTGGCAATTCTTGACACAAGGGCAGGTATAATCCTAGAGAAAACGGGAAAGCATATTACCGGGTCGTCCCATATTACCGAAGATTTATCTGGTCGTCTCACCCAGCGGTCAACCCCAACCTTTTTGCTTTGAGGCAACAGCACTACCCGCTGTGCCAATGTGTAGCCTCAAAACTTAATATTATCAAAAATTTCACAATCTAAAAGTAAAAACGCACCTGCTGACAAGTCTCTATAAATAATATTTATCATTTTGCCATTCCTCTCAAACCTGTCTGCCATCAGAAACAGTCCCTGAATGCTTGTAATGTTGGACCGTTAACTCTATAATTTTTGCAGGATCACACACAGAATAACACAATTAAAGTTTACAGGAGCTACAATAATCAAATAAACCATCACAGTGGAATATAACGGTGTAATTGTCTGCAGGCCACAGATAATAAACAGTGAATTGATCGAGACATAAAGACAACAAAAATGTAAATAGAGAAATCCAATTAAACTTGTTTTCTTTCCATATTCTCTACTTTATGTTCTCAATTGATTTTCTTTGCTATCTCCATGTTGGTCTCGGATTGCCTGAAATACTTGTAGTTAGATATAAGGACAAAGCTAATACAGATAAAGAGGATTGGTGCAAATAGATTTTGATGTCAATACTGATACAATGGATTGTACGACACAGTTCCTTTTTCGAACAGTACTGTTCTTAAGTTTCTGGTACTATTGTTTACAATGGCCGGTATGCACAAACCTTTGCTTATTTTCTCAAATTCTCAAGTTAATTTCTCAAGTAGTTTTATTGTCATTTCAGCTATATACAGTGTTACAGTACACAGTGAAACGAAACAACGTTCCTCCAGACCAAGGTGCTACACACAACATTAAAGTGCACTGGTGCAAACAGTAAACACAGTACAACCAATAAATACAGGACAATACAAACAATAAATACAAACAATACAGAACATTTGCGAGTGTTTAATCATAATAACGTCTTAGCTAACTGGATGGTGAGTTTTCTGTCCACACAATCTGTGAGGTAATACGATAAACAGCAAGAATATCCTTAACTTTGTACTTGTGTATGCATTGGGAAGCATACAATTTAAAGCCATGCTAGATAGTGGTCTCCCCAACTGGTCTCCTTGCATATCTAACAGACGCTAATGACAATCATTTTCAGATTCAAACACCTCATAAAAAAGTCTGGCATTCCAAATGCAGTTAAAAAACTGAAAACCTAAGAATAGAACAAAGAAAAACATGGAAGTGGTTGTGCAAGAAGTCCATAAAAAGTAGCTGTGGACTTAGCTCAGTGTTTAAGATGTTAGACTACTAACCCGAAAATTATAAACTTAACTCCCACCACGGCAAAACTGACTCTGTTGGGCCCCTAAGCAAGGCCATTAGCTCTCGGAGGTTACGTTGCATAGATGAGATCAAGATAACTGTATATGGATAAGAGCATTTCTCAAATGCCACAAGAAGAACAGAATATATATATAACAAAAAAGAAATATTTTAATATTAACTATTATTATATAATATAATATTATATATATATATATATATATATTATTTTTTTATATATATATAGTATTATTGTATACCACCAAATAGTATAGCACCAGATACTAACAGTTTTTAAATGGTGTTTTGGATTTTCTATAAGGTATATATATAATCTGGCCAGTCAAGTTCATCCACACCGGTCATGTTGGAAGAGGAGTGTCCAGCTCCAAACTGTTCCCACAAATTTGCGAACATGGAATTGTCCAAAATGTCTTAGTATGCTGAAGTGACTGTGTGTGCTCTCTGATGGATTTGTGCCCTGTCTAGGGTTGTTCCTGCCCATGCACTCAGAGTTAGCCTGCGACCCCATGTGGATTAAGTGGAAAAAAAAAACAAATGAATGAATTCTTTAACCTAATTTATAGAAAGATTCTGGTGCCAGCATTTTATACGGTGAATGTTAATTAAATGTTAGTGGTGAAAACTGTGTTAAAATAATTTAAATCAAACAATCATAAATGCTAACTTCATTTTTTTTTGACTCAGGCACAATTTAGATAAGCTTCTTATTTGGCAGATGAGTTATTTCTGGTGAGTGGTTTGTATTTATCTATAAATTTCATAAACATTCATCTGCAAATGTAATCCCTGCCCATCAGTCCTATTCATTTGCACGCCCAAAGTGACTTTTAGGTTAAAAAATAATTCAATTAAGACTGACTAGATAATATATTATTTACCTCATGCGAAAGGCATAATCTTCTCTAGAGCAGTCAGTAAATCAGTTTTGCAGCCTTATAATGAGGATTTGTTTTATTTGATGCTGCCACACAATTCCTCTCCCAACACCATGGTACCATTACTGTAACAGAAAGATTATTTGTATTGTGCTATTAGTGTTGAAGACACATTTATTCACAGAGAATTGGGTAGATCTGGAAACAAATGAAGTAAGCATGACACGTGAAAGGATAAATATTCTTCATTAATATGATTTTTATTGCGCTTTTCATGCTCATATTAGCATTAAAGCCAGTTAAGCTGCTGAGCCAAAATTTAAACCACTTTTCCTCTTACAAAATGCTGCACAGCTGTAATTTAATTAGCCTTATAAGTCCCTGTTCGTCAAGCTGTTAGTTCCGGAGCTCTAATTAAAACATTTAATTGTGCTAATGACCTGTTAGAAGCAGACTCACACTCACTGCATGCCTTTTAAAAAGTGTTCAATGTTAGCGTTGGTCTTTCGCAAGATTGAGAAAAATCTCCTAGTTTCTTTTTAAACTACTCGATACGAGAGAATTCATTTCGTTTGCATCTCCCTACTGAGAGTCCTTGAATCCCTAAGAGACGTTCCATCACCTTCGTCCCTTCATTCTCCTCTCTATCTGTCTGATTCGTTTCAGTGGACACCATAAGTCTCAGGCCAAGAGTGTTAACATTACTGGCTCACAGAGCAAAACAGGTGTGAGGTTTGACCTAAAACAGAGCTCAATTCCACATTGTTATTGGGGGCTGCATGGTGGCCCAGTGGTAGTGCTGTCGCCTCACAGCAAGAACAAACCGGGTTTGATTTAGGGCGGCCTGGGAACTTTCTGTTTAGAGTTTGCATGTTCAAGCGAGTTTTCTCCGGGTACTCCTATTTCCTCCCATATTTCAAAGAAGTATGTATGCTAGGTTAATTCGTGTCTCTAAATGGCCCTTAGTGTGAGACTGTGTGCATATGTGCCCTACTATGGATTGGCACATATATGGATTAAGCAGAATAAATTGAATGAATGAATCAATAAATATTATTATTATTTTAGGCGGCATGGTGGTGCAGTGGGTAGTGCTGTCACTGGTGTCTCTGGTTTCCGCCTGCATTTCAAAAGATATGCATGGTAGGTTTATTGATGTCTTTAATTGTGGTCATTTGCACTTAGTGTGTAAATGTGTGTGGGACTGTGAGTGTGTGTATCCTATGATGGCATGGCACCCAAGGTTGCCAGGTGGGCACCGGCTGGCCCACAACCCCGTGTTGATTAACGGCAAATGAATGAATGAATAAATTATTATTATAAAATCTGGTAAAATGTAAACTCACTGCTAATCAAAATAACTTTATAAAGAGCTTCATGTCTCTCTCACAGTCGGATTAACTGGTGATTTTTTAAACATTAGAATTATTTCTGAATGTGTGTAATTACTTTAGTGAATCTACTCCAGCAAATGTGGAGTGGACCTTTGTATAGATGTCCGCGGTTAGATACAGCTGCTGGCCACCAGGGATAACTGGAGGCGCTCCCTGGCTGGCACTTTAGGCAGCAACAGAAGAAGGCAGCATCATGGTAATCGCAAAATGGTGACAACCTGGTGTAATTTAAGCAGCTCTGAAATCACACTCGGGGACGCACCGTCGTACTCTCTCATGAGTATATTAGGGCCAAAGGTACTTGGAAACTATTATCGGCGATGAGGTACAGGGAAACCTGGAGGGAGGGACATTTTGCATGGGTGCGATTCCTATATAAATATTTCTTACCCCTTTTAATTTCGTTCAGCTGCAGTCAGTCATGCCCCATTCATAGCTCTCGTGTTTGGGCTCTATCAAGCAGTACCATAACAAGCGGGAATTCCACCAAAAATGTGATTAACGTAAGAAGTTATTCGCTGGAATATGTAGTGACAGGATTTGTTTGATCTGAAAAAAATTATCCTTATTTAAATTCATGATTACACTGTAAACAAATTTCTGTAAAGCTGCTTTGTAAAAATGTTCTATTGCAAAAAGTGCTATATAAATGATATATATACATAACTGAATTGAATTGTACATGTGTGTACTATTTCTGGTGTATATAATTTACAAACCCAATTCTAATAAAGTTGGGACAAAGTACAAATTGTAAATAAAAATGAAATGCAATGATGTGGAAGTTTCAAAATTCCATATTTTATTCAGAACAGAACATCGATGACATATCAGACGTTTAAACTGAGAAAATGTATCATTTAAAGAAAAGAGTGATTTTCAATTGTGACAACAACACATTTCAAAAACAAAAGTTGGGACAAGGCCATGTTTACTACTGTGAGACATCCCCTTTTCTCTTTACAACAGTTTGTAAACGTCTGGGGACCGAGGAGACAAGTTGCTCAAGTTGAAGGATAGGAATGTTAATCCACTCTAATGTAGGATTCTAGTTGCTCAAATGTCTTAGGCTTTTTTTGTTGTATCTTCTGTTTTATGATGTGTGTTTTCTATGGATGAAAATTTCAGTACCCAGACCCTTATTTTACACAGCAATAAAAATAATAATAGAAATAAAACATATTAATAATAATTGATATTTATTGATCCCTGCAGGAAAATATCTTTCTGCAATTTACCCATCTAGGGCTGAACACTTTTAGCAGTGTGCTGCCCCCATTGACACACACGGGGAACAGTTGGGGGTTGAGTGCCTTGCTCAACGGTACTTCAGCCATGACTTGCCTAGAGTGGGGTTTGAACCAGCAATCTCTTGGTTTTTGGGAGTCATTGGCTCCCGGAGTTATTTTTTTTGTCTGGATCTCTTATGTGTAGGAACTTGACATTAGTAAATTA
>JAOUQV010000018.1:9448077-9459470 GCA_028565295.1 Aspidoras spilotus | reverse complement strand
GAATAAACTTTATTGTTTTTTTGCAAATACTCACTCATTTTGAATTTGATGCCCGACACATGTTGCAAAAGAGTTGAAACAGGGGCATGTTTACCCATGTGTTACATCACCTTTCCTTTTAACAACACTCAATAAGCGTTTGAGAACTGAGGACATTAATTGTTGGTGGAATTCTTTCCCATTCTTGCTTAATGTACGACTTCAGTTGCTCAGTGGTCTCCGCTTTATAATGCACTGCATATTTTCAAAGAGACACATGTCTGGACTGCAGGCAGGCCAGTCTAGAATCTGCCCTCTTTTATTATGAAGCCACACTGTTGTAACGTGTGCAGAATGCGGCTTGGCATTGTCTTGCTGAAATAAATCAGAGATGCTGGCTATTAAACTTTGTGCTGATAACAATCTGGACAATCCAGAGGACACAACATCTATGATTTCAAAAAACTGTTAGACCACTTATTCACTTTGTGTCAGTCCATCTCAGATGAGTTCGGGCCAGAAGAAACCAGCAGCATTTCTGGGTGTTGTTGATATATGACTTTCATGGTAGAGATTTAACATGCACTTGTGCATGGAGTGATAACCTGTGTTCACCGACAATGGGTTTTTCAAGTGTTCCTGAGCCCATGTGATAATATCTGTTACGGAATCATGTCAGTTTAATAAACCAAGCATTAGAGAGCACAAGCCAGTGTATTTCTAGTGTCAGTCCCAAGCCAGGTAAATGTAAGGATTGCGTCAGGAAGGGCATCCAGAATAAAACATTTGCCAAATCAATGATGCAAGTTTTTCAGCGATGATTGGCTCGCTGTTCTAATGAAGGGAGAGGCCAAAATAAGAAGAAGAATCATGTCAGTTTTAATGCAGTGCCGCCACAGCGGGGGATCAAAGGGACAGCTTACTTGCAGATTCTCTGAACCTTTTGATGATATTATGGACTGTTTATGATAAAATTCCCCAGCCTTGCATGGACTCTCTCTATATACCCAATCATGACATCCACCTGTTTACAATTAAACACCAAATAGGTGTTTTTTGTGCACTCTACAAATTTCCCAGTTTTTTCTTGCCCCGCCCCAACATTTTTGGAGCGTATTGCAGGAATTCATTCATTAATTCATTCTTATTTCCGCTTAATCCACAAGGGGTCAAGGGCCAGCCGATGCCCAGTTGGCAACTCTCAGTGCGAGGGCAGGAACAACAAATAGACAGGTAGACATCATGGGGTGCACACACAGTCACACATGCTTACACATGTATGGGCAATAAAGACACCAATTAACCTAACATACATGTCATTGGAATGTGGGAGGAAACCAGAGCACCCGGAGGAAACTGATTCAGCAGGGCTGTTCTTGCTGTGAGGCGACAGCTCTAACCACTGCACCACCGTGTCGCCTGTGTTGCAGAAATCAAATTCAAAATGAATGAATATTTGAAAAAAAAAACAATAAAGTTTATCCATTTGAACATGAAATATCTTGACTTTGTAGTGTATTCTATTAAATATGGGTTGAAAAGGATTTGCAAATCATAGAATTCTGTTTTACCTCATGTTTTACACAACTTCCCAATTCGAAATTCAGTCAGTTGGTAGACTTACTGCATTTCGTTGCCTTGTACCTGCACATGTGTAATGACAATAAAGTCGAATTTAATCGAACTACTTTATAGAGAATGTACAGAGGAAAAAAAGTACAGATAGAAGCAATATGTTCATGACCTTGAGGAAATACGGTAGTGCTTGAAACAGGGCGGGTGGAAAATAACTACATTTGGTCAGAAGACCCCTTGCTGATTATTTTTATGTACAAAGTATGTGAATGGACAATTTAATAAACATTGACAATATAAAATAAAATCATGTAAAAGTTAAGCACTCTGCCTTTGATCACACTGTGACATCACACACTCTTATCTCATAGTATCGTATTGGGTAATAGTTAAAGAATGATTAAAAAGTGATCACAGAGTGTGATACATACTGTGTTTTCAGGTGACAGGTCTAGGTGTGCACGGGATAGAGCATGCTGAATATTCTAGTTCAAAAAAGGGACATTCCAATTTTAGGTCAATGTAAGATTGTATTTTTTTTTACTTTAATTTATTAGAAATTATACATTTTTTATCAATCATTATTTATGTAACAGTGTTTGAAGCGTATCTCTACGTGAAACAATTCAGGACATTTTAATATAAATATTCATGAATGTGTGGACTGATAATAATAAGTGGAATTATAACAATTATCACTATAAAAGAGATGTCCCCAGTTTGAGAGGGTGTATGTTTAAGGCTCAGTTAAAGGGCATCCAAGTAATTATATTAAAATTAATAGACATACGGTATAGCTATTATCTTCACTTGGGAACTCTAGAGGCAACTGCCCCTTCCCTTGTACCCCATGGTAGAAAAACTATGCTAAATGCCCTAGAATGCCAAAAGGTGACAACTGGTTTCTCTTCACATGTAAATTGATTAAGTGTCTTTTAAGATGCAATAAATTATGATGATGTGTCCTCTAGAGCAATTTTATGCACGCTGGATTTATTATTTTTTTGGATTTTGATGACTTTTTAACACCTATAGGGAAATTCTTTCTCTGCATTTAACCCATCCAGGGGTGAACACCCGGAGCCCTCTTTTTAAAGCGCACGGGGAGCAGTTGAGGGTTGAGTGCTTTGCTCAATGGCACTTCGGCTATAAATTGCCTAGAGTAGAGATTGAACCGGTGATCTTTTGGTCCCCAGCCCTCTACTCTATCTATTTAGCCACGGCTGACCCCATGACATGGTGTGGTCCCATGTCGTCCAATAGGTCAACTTTTTTTTTACTTTATTCACCACTGCCCTTCAAATAGCCTGAGTCTGTGAAGTGAATACCTTCAATAAAAGAGTGCTTGAACAATATGAAATTTCTAGATGCTAAGCTACATTAACCTTGTAGGCACCAAACATGCTGGGTTATGTAACATTATCTATATGGTGTAAACTTGATATTATTTGCTTTTAACCCCTTCCCCTTTATACAAACCCAACTTCCTGATTTTAAGCAATCGATAGTTTAGTCTGCTTATGGCACTGATAAGAGCAGGCTGTTTAACAGTTATGTATATTCTTGCTGTAGATAACTCAATATTTGGACTTCAAATTATAATATTTAACAAAACGCATACGGAAGATAGAACCAGGCCAATGTCAATTTAAGTGAAAATATTAGTGTTTGGGTTCCGATCTAAACTGTTCTGTGTCTCAAATAACTTCGTACACTTCTGTACTACATATTAAGACTGATGTTATCATAAACACCATGTGCACAAATCTAAGAATGCACAAGGGCTTGCATTGCTGTCTACAACCTTGCAGACATAAAATGCAACTGAATATTCTTCTTAAGATTGCAATTTGATTTTAAAAAATGTGCCAGTCAAAAAATTGAGCCGGGGCTCCATGTGTTTAAGATGAAACTATCAGTTGTTCTAGAGAAAATATATTTCATAATGCAGACACTAATTTGGGAGAGTTTGACAAAAAAAAAACAGAGGAGGAGCTCAAGAGCCGACATGTTATTTCTACAGGAGTTTCATCTACGAAACGTCTTATAGACGGTAAATTCAACTTAACTAAGTAAACTTTAACTAAACTCTAGAAGTAATTGAATAATTGTATATTGTAACTAAACATTATCTGATACAACAGACATATCTATTGCTTTACCGCTTAAATGGAGATCATGAGTGATTTTTTTTGCAGACTGGCGCATGAGTAACTTACTCTATTTTATTTTACATTAAGAATGTACTAAAGAATTTTTAACTAAATAATTTGAATCCAAACCCTGAAGGAGATCCCAACCAGGCTCTTTCTCAATCTGTGTTTTTGCTTGATGTCATCTTTCCTGAAATCCTGAAAAGAAGTTTTGATTCCTGAAAGTGTTCCTGATCCAACAAACATGGAGGACGCCTTGGTTACTAAAGAGATCTGCTAAAAAAGTTACACAATCAGAGAATATTAGCTGATTTCATAAGAACTATGCCTGATATTAAACTCTCCCTAATATTCCCAACAACAGGAAGCATAGCTCAGCTAAATCATCTAGCCAGCGATAACCTCCATGTGTTCGCTCTAAGCAAAATTGAAGCTATGATAATTATAATTCTGTATATTTTTGCACCTCCTGTGTTGAAAAACAGCAATCACATGCAAACTGCCTCTATCATGTGCTTCGAGAAATAACATGATCCCACTCTATATAGTAAAAGTGCAAGAACAGCCTCTGCACTTGACTGGAAGGAAATCCAAACACATTCGCACTCATACACCCACAAATGTAAGGAAGAGGGTGTCCTCGGATGACACACACAGCGCATGCTGGCATAAAACTGTACAAATGCATGCATGTTGTAGGAGAAACGCCCAGCTGCATCATGGCGCTTGGGAACCGTTCCAAATCCCCCATCATCCATATCCTGGAGCGTGAGACACTAAAGCCCTTTCAGTCAGGCATGTTGCATCAAGAAAGCACTTCATCCTCGCCTACGAAGGGCAAGTCCATGCTGCGTATGCCATCTCCACTCTCTTGTTTCCTAGAAAACACAAACAAATAATGCAGACCGAAAGTATTAAGAAGGCATAATCTGACTTAGCTCAGAGATATGATGCAATCAAAGTCACACCAAACATAATACACTATTCTATATACAGTATCTTGTATTAAAATAAAATAAAAAATATTTAAAAGTGATAAAACACTCAAACAATTGTTTATTAGACTGAAAATGTCGGTGTAGATAAATATTATATGAGCTTGCTTGATTGACTTCTATATGTCTCACTAGATTAGGTTTCAATTTCAGGTGTAAAATAGAAGATTGGGCTATTTGATTAACCACGTTTAGCTCCGGCTATTTGTACTCAGTTGAGATGAAACTCCAAATCACTAAGAAGTCACTCTTTAGCATCAAGATTTTGATTATAGATGTTTAGCTAATTATATTTTGCATCTTACTTCCATAAATTCTGTTTATTTTAAAGCATGCCATTTGGTAAGTGGCTGTACAGGTGGGTAGCACTGCTGACGTACAGCAAAAAAGTCCTGGGATTGAAGCCTGGGCAATATTTCCTGGGTACTATCTATGTGCGATTTGAGTGTTCCACCCATCTTTTCCTTCAGGCGTTCCTATAGGTGCTCAGGTTTCCTCCTGCATTCCAAAGACATGCATTCAGCATTTAGACAATAATCGGTGTCTCTAAAATGCCCTTATTTTTTGTGCGAATGTATGTGCCCTACAATGATGCTGCCCCATGTCTAGAGTTCCTGCCTTACACCCCGCTATCCTGAACAGGATTAAATGGGTATAAAAGTGAGTGAGTCAGAGTTTGGTGGCGTTGCTGATCAGTATCACAATCTGACCTAAACAGAAACCACTACTGCCATGATCTCATGTCAGCATTCCACGTTTCTCTGTGGTTACTTTGAGTTGACACCAAATTATAAGCATAAACAATGTTGTGACTGAGATCAGCAAAATTGTCCCTTCATTTCTTTTCATTTTAATTTACTACTCAAAGCTGTTACAATATAGTTCTGTAGGTTCCCAATCATAGGAAAGACTGCTGACTTGACAGTTGTCCAAAAGACCACCACTGACACCTTGGCAAGCATGGCAAGACACAAAAGGTTGTTGCTAAAAAAGCTGGCTGTTCACAGAGCTCTGTGTCCATGAACATTAATACAGAGGTAAAAAAAAGAATAGATGTAGCAGAAAAAAGTATACAAGCAATAGGGATAACAGCATCCTGGAGAGAATTGTGAAACAAATCCCATTCAAAAATGTTGGGGAGATTCACAAAGACTGGAGTGCCGCTGGAGTCAGTGCTTTAAGAACCACCGCGCACAGACATATGCAACACATGGGTTTCAGCTGTCGTTTTTCTTATGTCAAGCCACTCCTAAACAAAAGACAGCGTCAGAAGCGTCTAAAAAGAAAAGGGACTGGACTGCTAAGGAAAGGTCCAAAGTTAAGTTTTCTGATGAAATTCAATTTTGCATTTCCTTTGGAAGTCAAAGTATCAGAGTCTGGAGAAAGAGAGGAGAGGCACTTAATTCACTTGAGGTCTAGTTTAAAGTTTCCACACTCAGTGATGGTTTGAGGAACCATGTCATCTGCTGGTGTTAGTCCACTGTGTTTTCTAACAGGAAGTTTTAGCACACCTCATGCTTTCTGCTTCTGACCAACTTTTGGTAGATTTTATTTTTCAACTGGACTTGAAAAAGTACCTGGTTTAAGGACCATGATATCCCTGTTCCTAATTGTCCAACAAATTTACCTGACCTTAACACTATAGAAAATCTATGGGGTATTTTAAAGAGGTAGATGCAACATGCCAGACCCAAAAATGCAGTAGAGCTGAAGGCCACTATCGGCACAACCTTGGCTCTAAAGAACACCTAAGCAGTACCACAGACTGACTGACTCCATGCCGCATTGCTGCAGTAATTCAGGCAAAAGGAACCCCTACTAATTATTGAGTGCTGTATATGATGATACTTTTCATGTTCATATTTTTCAATTGGCAAGTATTTCTAAAATCCTTTTTTTGGATTGGTCAAAAGTAATATTCTAATTTTCTGATATTCTGAATTTAGGTATTTTATTATTTTAATCATCAAATCAAAATAAATAAACACGTGAAATATATCAGTCTGTGTGTAATGAATGTGTATAGTAAACAAGTTTTACTTTTTGAATGTAATTACTGAAATAAATTAACTTTTTCATGATATTCTATTTTTATGACCAGCATCTGTATATTGCACACTGTATGAAATAAAAATAAAATTAGAATGCAATGATTTTGTTCTACATACTCCATATTCAGCCAATAGCCAATGCAACACCATACCATCAAAGGTGCAGGCTTTTAGACTGGACACTGAAAACAAGCTGAATAGTCTCTCTCCTCTTTTTTGTGCCTCCTCAAGACACAATGTTCAAGGTTTCCAAAGCAAATTAAAATTTTAGATTAACGTACCACATAAAAATAATTTTTAAAAAGGGCTTTGGCCCAGAGCAGATGGTGGCATTAATGAAGTGTGTTGTAAATGTTTTTATTGCATTATACAGATATAACTTGCATTTTGTGGACTGCATGGTGAACTGTGTGCAGAGGCAATGATTTCTGGATGTGCTCCTGAACAAATGAACAAATTTCTACTACAGAATCATGCATGTGTTTAACACAGTGCCGGAGGGCCGGAAGATCACAAGCATACAGTATTGACTGTCAGTCTTATCCCTTATGCGCAGATATTTCTTCAGATTCCCCGAATCATTTGAAGCCATCATGTAGCGAAGATGGTGAGATATTCTAAACCTTCACAAATTCCTGCCAAGTACAGAAATCTGAAATTGTTCTACAATTTATATAAAAAAAGTCACACATTGGTGAACTGCTCCTTAGAGACTCTCATATCCGGTCATGTGACTTAGTTGCATGCTTAGTTGCTTATCCATATTAGGCATGTTGTAGTGCAAATACTTCTTAAAATATATTAAATGTTTGCATGATTTTATATTTAAGAAATACATTATAAAACGCATTATGCAGTAAATGTTGTGATCCACAGTGGCAAAGGCTGCAGTCTGATCAAACATCAGCAGGGTCACATGATCGCCGTCATCGGACATGTCATTGGACAGGAGGATATCATTAAAAACCCTAATAAGCGCAGATTCTGTACTATGAAGAGTTTTAAAACCAGACTGAAAAACCTCCAGGATATTATGTTTGTCCAAATACAATTTAGCCTGGCCATAGACAATGTTTTCCAATATTTTGAATAAAATGCAGCTTGTAAATGGGCCTATAAATCGGCAAAAATGGGATTGAGACAAGGTTTTTAAGCAGGGGCTGCACTACTGCATGTTTAAAATGCACAGGAACAACACCAGAGGACAAACAACTAGTGATAATGGTTAAAACCTGCTGCCCTATACTGGGTAAAACCCTCTTTAAAAAGCGAGAAGGCACAGCATCACATGGGGACCCACCACATTTTGCAGGAGCGGCAGGCTGGGGGCAGCATTGTAAGGGGGGAAAGACAGGATCTATGATAAGAACTCTTGCAGTGACAACCTTATCCATGAAAAAAGGAAGTGCAGAAAATTATTACACGTTTCAGAGGAATGTTCCAAACAGAATGGCTGAGGGCCCTTAGAACAAAGTCAACGGTTTTAAACAACACGTGTTGTTCAAATCAATTTATGATTTTGGTCAAATGTCCCCTTTTGGCTTCTTTGATAATGTTCTTGTAAGAATGCCAGCAGTCTCTTAAAATCTGAAATAAAACTTGCAGTTGGTCCTTCTTCTATTCGTGTTCAGATCTGCGACACTTCTGCTTTGCTGCAAGAGCTCTGTCCATCCTGAACCAGGGCTCAGGTTTAACTCTCGGCTGTCTGGATTTTAATAGAACCAGCATGGTTTGACAGGAGGAGTGAAATCTGGACCTGAGATCCTCCGTATCAACAGGTGCTACGTCAGAAGTGTCTCTAAGCTGATCGTAGGCAGCAGAGAACTGAGCAGCAGTGAAAGGGTTTAAAACTCCTACAAAGCCGAGCAGGAGCCAAGATTTAACTGCAGCATTGGATAAAACCATTCCAAACCCCCATCAAGAAGTTTGAAGATTGGTTTTCCTTTTCCTTAGTAGACAAGTCTGGCCTTCCCAGCAGGTTTAAGGCATGGTTATATCAACTTGGCATTGTGCCCTGCATCCTTTGACCGCTGTTGTGGTACAAGGTGGCCATGTCGACAGTACAGACCCTGGAAAAAAAGAGTCACTTCTCTGAAGATGTCTGGGCTTGCCACGCAGTCTCACTAGTGCAGCGCTGTACGGAAAGTGTAACAAACTTCAGCTTCCTCTCAGTAGCCTGGAAGAGGAATTCAGAGTCTCTCATACAAGAGAAGCACTAATCTATAGAGATTCCAGTGATGCCAGAGTTGCATCAGCAGGCTTTGTTGTAAGGACTGGCAGGAAATTAAAGGCTTAAGAGCAGTTGGAGTTGGCTGAATGCCGACTAAGACACAGAGCTCTGTTGAGCATGGTGGCCATCTGAAGAGCAGGGTTGGGGGCTAATCCTTAGCCTCGCTGTGACCTGGCTAAGATAAAGGACGGACGACATATTGTTCTGGAGAAGGTGTGGGCAGGGCTTGAGGAGGTTAAGACCAGCAGGATGGTGTGCATATGACAGCAGGGAGAATAAACTAGGTGTAAAGGAGTGCTGGATAGGAGTGCTGGAAGTTGACCTGGAATAACATCTGGAGGGCAGAGCCACTACGTATTGAGTTCATGGTCCAAGCTGTGTATGACTTGCTACCCTGCCTAGCTAACCTGCACACATGGGGAAAGAGTGACCTTCCATCATGTCCTTTCTGTCCAGGAAGAGGCACACTTGAACACATCCTTAGCATCTGCCTAGCAGCCCTTGGAGAAGGCCGCTGGCTTCACAACCAGATACTGAAGGCAGTTGCTTATACCTTCTCCATTGCACTGGTTAACAATAAACATGACCACAGCCAGAGGAAAGTACCTTTTGTGAATGCTGGAGAGAAACCACAAGCACAGTCAACACCAGCAGCTAGCCTACTCTCATCTGCATCAGATTGTGATCTGAAAGATGACTTGGGCAGGCAGCTCAAGTTCCCAGAGTATGTAACATCAACCTCTCTGAGACCAGATGTAGTGCTTACATTGGTCTCATCTAAGCAATTGCTCCTATTGGAATTAACAGTACCATTGGAGGACCGCATAGAAGAGGCTAACGATAGCAGGATGCTTAAATACCACAAGCTGATAGAAGACTGCTGGAGAAAAGGCTGGAAAAAACCCGCTGTGAGCCACTAGAAGTGGGATGTTGAGGCATTGCCGCCCACTCCCTATGTAAGACCTACACCCTCCTTGAAATCAGGGAAGCTCCAAAAAGAGAAGCCATCAAGTCTGCTGCAGAGAGAGCCTTGAGATAAATCTGGATCAAAATATCTGAAATGTGGGTCAGTGCTGCTGGGACACAAGTCAGGGTCTGATCAGCCCCGGCTGGGTCACCTGAGGAAGGGTGTCTGATGTTGTGAGACCCGAAACACCCAAGGATCTCAAGAAACATCAGTGATGATGTGTCCCAGCGCATAGACAGATGTATCTATGTACAAATACCCGATAGTAAAGTGGGTTTTCTATCCGTTGTAATCAAAGGCACCTAAACTGGTGACAATATGTTTAATATCCAGGAGGGATTTACGGTCTTATACCAGTAGAGATTTACTTTGTGAAATGCCAACGCTTGATAACAATAAAAACACAAACCAAAATGAGAGTAATAGACGACCAGCCATACACACCAGCACCATACAAATGTCAATGACAATTTAGCACCTCCAATTTACCTAGCATGCATGTAAATTAGCTGGCATGTTATACATAGCATCTGTCACAGTTCTTCTGGAGACCATATCAGACTTTATTGCAATCATTTTGTGTTGGAAAATTAATGTTTAAAGATCTACGCAATTGTTGGCTGCACAAATGTGCTCTTTGCAATAGGGATAAGCTGATTGAGCTTCGAGCAATCTCGTGTAAGCTGTAAGGGCAATTTAGAGTCGCCAATAAGCCCATTGCATGTTATTTTTAGTTAAAAGAAACATCTGAATTTGTTCCAAAAACATGTCTAATTTTATAACAGTTTTAAACATGACTCTATATAAATCTATATACTGAGAGACAGCTGTGAAATCTACAGAAGACTAGCCATGTTTTTTTGTGAATGGCTAATCATATGTAATTTAAGCTTCAAATACATGGAACTGGAAGCTGACAAAATGGGTTTAAAATAAATTTTGTAGATTTTGCCTAAACATCACATTAAACTTAAATTCATACTAAATACAAAACCAGAAACAAAATTCATGATGTGCTTACAATTAATCTATACTCTATCCTTATCAGATATTTTTTAGCTTCTAAACGTTTTACAGCAGAAGCATGTCATTCAGAAACATACGGACAAGGCAGAAAAGAGGTATCTATCAAACCAAAAGTCTTTTTACCTATAGTACCGTAAAGTCCCTGCCCTTCATTTTCATGACAGATGGAAGTATCACAATCAGAACCTAGTCTACATGCAGGGCTTATATTTATGTACTTATATTTATATATATGTAAACTTTTGTATTCATAGCCATATAAGGTAAAATATTCGAAGGACCAGGTATCTCACTACAGTTTGGAAATATCGCCTAGTGTATTCAAGGTTGGCTACCCTTTCACTCTGCTCTTACTGGTGCAATGTGCAATTAATGAAGATTGGCCACCAGGCTTGTGCAATTTAGCCATGAAACCTC
>JAOUQV010000018.1:9386703-9398595 GCA_028565295.1 Aspidoras spilotus | reverse complement strand
TATATATACACACAAGTTTTAAAAGGTACAGTATTCCATAGGAATGAATGGGGAAGTATTTAAACTGCTTTTCCTCAATCATTTTTTCGAACTAGAGCCATGAAAATCAAAATGACACAAGGACCTGTCAGGTCAAATTAAAGACATGTCTGTCACAATTCACTTTTTATCACTTTTAAAATCACTCCATTCATTTCTATGCGGAGAGGTTAGTGTGTGTGTGAGACTGACTGATGGAGAATCTTTCACCTAGAAACTCAATTTAAATTTTAAACGGTATAGAAAACATCATCAGTTTATCAATTTATTTAGAATTATAAGCATTTGTTTGGCACTAGGTTATGAAAACTCTTACTGACCTCATAAAAACACTTTCCCCGGGTTTTCCGCGTTTAACTGTTAATTAATCAGAAATTTTCTACTCAATCCACACAGTATTACACCGATTCAGTTCTCAAGGGGCTCCTCTCACACACCATCTCTCAGATAAGTGATGGGTTAAATATGTCTCCAGTATTGATGTTCGTTTGAAGGGTGAAAATAGGGTTCAAACATGGCACCTCAATTAAGAAAGGCATAATAAGAGCGTGACAGACAGTTATTTTAAATACCCTCCTCCCTGCAGATTTTTCTTAATATTCAGTATTAATATATTGTTTAATACAAGCTTTTTTGAACGGTGCACCAATAAATGTATTCACCAGAGACTATAGATGTAACCAAGGCATTATGGGATAAACCAAAACAAAAAAAAGCCAACTATTTTAGTCCAGTTTGTTAAATAGAATTAATTCTAATGATTAAATGTCAGTGTCAATGCGAGTGATGTCATCAAATCAATAATTATACATGGTACTTTCATGTGAAACAAGTTTGTCCCGGTGCAAGGCTCGGTATACACAGTAGTACATGTCGAATTAACAACTGACTTATGCTAATGTGCTCTGCTATAATATTTCAAAAGTAAATTGCTATAAATGATCCATTCTAAAGCACAAATTGAATTATCTTAGACAGTGTGACTTTAGATTAATAAAAAATTAATGAGAATAAATTGGAAGTTGGTGACACGATGTCCGGTGAGATGCATAAACAGGTAAAATGTGGCTTCCTTATTAAATAAAAGTAGTGACATCACAGTAGTTCGACAATTAATGTGGCATTCTGGTCCAATAGAAATACAGTATGGTTCAGGAAGAAAACATCACCTGTTTATGTGAGGGATGAGCTCATGTTTTACTTTGTGTGTGTGTGTGTGTCCTCGGTTTCAGCCAAACACCCTAGTTAATGTGAACTATCCAGATGTGTGCACCTTTGGTGATGCCATGCTTTCACTCAGAGCCATTAATATCAGAGAACTGATTTATTTGCGTTAGACTCAGAATTCCAGGAATGTAAAAAAAAAAAAAAAGGGAAATACAAAATCCAACGAATCCCTACTTTTTAAACAAAGAGGAAAAGTTTCTTGATGTGAAATGTGAGTGAAAACAGTTAAAAATATGACATTCGACAATGTATTTTATTTTTTGTTTTCTTATTTTGCAGATGTTTAATTGACAAAGGGAATAATTCTGGTCCAAGCAGCGGCTGATCCCTTCTTTTTTTGTTTTTTTTGTTTTCTTTTTTTAATTTTAAATACATGACAGCAGCTTCAGAGGGGAAACAATACTACAACATACACATAAGGCACTCTCTTAATGAATAAACTATTAATTGTGCCTTTCTATTTAGTTTTATTTACTGAAATGTCAGAAGAGGTGAAATTAAAAATAAAAGCGCTTCAAATTCTGTAATATACAATAAAATGTTGTGTGAGTGTTAAAGGCAATATATACATGTGATATTACATATTTCAAAATAAACGGGTTAAAACTAAACGGATTTATTTATAATACTATAAATACTATAAATGCAGTGCATTGATGTCCAAACAAACAGATACTTGAGCTTAGAAATATTCTGTGTGGAGCAAATTCACATTATACTTTCAAATACAATCCTGAAGAAACCATGCTGAAGAACTCGGCCATGTCATCTCCATAATAACACATTCAGCACTTAGGCACCAGGTGAGCAAGCGATCGTTGGTGGAGGTCGAATAAAAGTATAAAAAGAGCTCAGAGTTTCAGTCTTTTCAGTCTTCCTCACCTGAAACTCCATGACATTAATTCAAAACGCTCTCACAGAAATGGCGAGGGACCCCATCTGCTGTTGGACATTTAACCAGCACACACATTGTGATTAGATTTACAATAAGAACAGTTTTTAGTTATGGCCTGCCATTACATAAAGTAGCTACACAATGTTGCCTGTAGATGAATCATAGCTTGTAATGAGAGAGGTAAGGAATCTGCATAGTAGAGTGTAAAAAAAAAAAAAAAAGTCTTTCAGCTTGAGTGTGACAAGGTGTGTATATAAAAAATAGCATTAGTACAAGTACGAGATAGGTGGGGGGGGTTTCCAATCAGGTTTCAAAATACTTATATATTGAAGTGACGTACGTCATCACGCTCTGCCAATCTGGTCTTTCTGTGTGGACCATCTCACCGATGTCCTGAGAGACAGAGAGAGAGATATTTTTATAGTGTCTTTATATGTATATTCCTATTGTTAATATGTAATGACTACTTTTTCTGCCCTTATGTCTAGCAGTGCTATAATTTCACTTGATGTTTGTATGCTTAGGAAACACGATTAATCATGCATTCATGCCAATAAAGCCATTTTGAATCGGAGAGAAACGGTATGGGATAAGAAAGGCATATAGAGAGAGTGTGAGAGTGAGTGAGAGTAAAACAGAGAAAAGTAATAGACAAATAGAAATATTAATAGAAAGCTTTTGCATTAAAAAAAAAAAATATATTGTATTACATTTACATGAAAGGTTACAACCATTTGTATAGACATAGGCATATACTTGTAGCTAGGGAAGAGTTACGAGTGCGGTTACAGAATTTTTAAACTGCAAAACGAGTCCATTCAGATGCACACCTCTATGCTCCATGACATCAGAACAATTGCTTTATTTTTGTGGTTTTCTCCCCAGTTTGGTCACCAGCTCATACTCACAACAGATAGCAAGTGTATGTGTTAACCGCATACTTTCTTAAAGTCAGCTAACAAAAGCCTTCTGCTGCTGAGTCTCGCTATTATACAACGTCAGGAACATTGAGCAAAATCTTGGCACCCTATCCCAATTTAATGCAAATTTTGTTGGAGATTTTTATGAAATCACATTTTACAACAATGCAAAAGTCATAAAAAGCAACAAGTCTTGTACATGAGGATTAAGTAAGAGTTATACCTGGTGCACGTGAAATAAGGATTCAATGTATTTAAGTACATTTAAGAACACTAGACAGGGCGCCACTCCCTCATAGGGCACACACTAAGGGAAAAAATTTGGAAACACTAATTAAAATAATGTGCATGTCTTTGGAATGTGGGAGAAAACCGGCACCCCCAGAGAAAACCCACGCGCACATAGGAACAACATGCAAACTCCTCACAGAAATCCCCCCCCCTCCAATCCAACCCGGGGACCAAAATCGGGTACTTTTTGTTGTAAGGTGACAGTATTACTCACTGTTCCACCGAGCTGCACTGGAACCCAGGGTCATAGAGTATTTTGGGTCATTCATTTTGCATAAACCCTTGCCTGGGATACCCAGTCAAGGATGATCAGTCCCCTGCTTGTGTTCAAATGACGTTGCACCACGGGATCCTCTTACAGATCCACAGCCACCGTGAGGGTTTGCAGAAGCCACGCCTCAGCTTTAGTGCCTTGCACCCTGCTTCAGCAATTCTGGTGTCTCTAGAGTCCTTGTACGTCAAAACCTTTCCAGAACAAGTGAATACTTCACAAAGAGGAAGGTGCAACCACACAGGGCGATGCTGTACAAGGAGTCCGAGTCATCTCCTTATAAAGAGTTGCTAGGGTTTCTACCATTGTCACTGGTACTTCATAGACTAACAGGAATACAGGTGGAGAGTTTGCCCTTTCGGAATTTGTCGGGAACTTGGTGACTTGCCAGTGCCATTTTGGTGAGCTTGAGAGAAATAGATCCATAGGCATTGGTCAAGTCATGCCAGAGAGCTTGACTTGGCTCTCTCTGGCCTTCCGGATCAATTGCATCACCACACCTGCGTGCTCCAGACATGCAGGTACTACTGGGACACCCTCTTCTGGACAGAGGTATCAATGTAGGTGTTTTTCAATAGAATGTTGGGACATGATCTGGAAAAAGATCTCTCTCTCTCTCAACACTGAGCACTAACTCAATGTTCCCAGAGGTCTCCTCCTTAGGGATCCAGACACCTTCAGAATACCTCCACTGAGCAGCACATTCCCTCTCCATCAAATAAAATATTTTAAGGGGAAAAACAATAATCATGAAAAAAATGTTACTCACGAGTGTAGATTTGATCCCCACACTTTCTGCAGCCTGGAAGGCCAATGTGAAATTTCTTCTCTGAGGAACACGAAACACAAACAATAATCAAAAATAGGTAATCTGTAACGTGTGTGTGTCAGCAAGTGTATGTGCATGTAGCTGACATGATACCTTGTCCTGACTGTTAAGCTCCTGGTATGGGATGTGAGCTGGCAGGTATGTGTGCAGCACAGCACAGAAAGCCAGACCATCGTTCCAACTACTGCTGAAATTTGTGATGTCTATATTCTGTAAGAAAGAAAAAAAAACAAAGTCTGTTTAGAAATTCTGTATTAATTATGGAATCTATTGTTATAAATATCATATGTAGTCATCGCTTTGCTGTGATGTGTTCTATGGGAGAGGGAATAGATGACTAAGCTTCTCAATCTTGTGTCAGCTACAAGGGTAATTTAGTGACATCAATTAAAATACTGCAGCTATTTTGGATGGTGGGAAGCACATGGAGGAAACAAAAATGAACAGTGTCAATACGATCCTGCAGCTCTCTTACAGTTCCAACAGTGCTACAAACTCTCGCAAAAAAATACAATCCCGTAGCCGATGTAATTCTAGCTTAAACTGTAGCAATGGTGACTCAATGGTGGTTAAAGCCCTTGACCCTCTTTGCTCCAGAAGCAGCATATCCTGGCTGACTAGGATTAAAATCCTCACAGGGGTTTGCAATGGGGCTGTGGCTTGCCAAGTCAGTCTCACTCTCTCTGTGTGCATGTGTGTGTGACAGCATAGCATGCCGCTCCAGAAACGAATGCCTCAGAGATGACGCGCAGCTGAATCCTCTTTAAAGCTGTGTCAGAAATGGGGTTTGGCATGTGCTCATTGTAGAATGTTTTCGATGTGTGGATGTGATTGTGTGTACCTTTTTATTTAATGTTTAATGTCGCTTTTCACTTTTTGTCTTTTACAGATTCCAAGGACACAATCAACCTCTGTGTGCGGTTGGTGGAATCGATTGTCTGACTTTTTGCTGACCCCTGCTACATTTCCAGGTTTCAGCTATATTTTTTGGCAGAGTGCGGCACTGAATATGGCTCATGGTTCATGGCGTGGCATGCGGACTAACACTGTTTTTTGATCGGAGGAAAGTGCACAGATGTATTTGTCGTTGGCTATGACCTTTTGCCGGTTTGGTTTGCTACCACACGGCCATGAAGAAATTAAACATGTTGCTCCAGGATATCGGAGGACGTTGCACGAGCTGCTGCCTTTTATTGCTGCTGATAATGCAAACCCTAATTTCTGCACTGCTGCTGCCTCCCTCACCTTAAGTCTAAAGCAACCTTTTGTTATGTGAAAGGTGTTATATAAATGGAACATATTTAGATCTGAACCAGCAGCCCCCTGGTTTTTGTTAGGTTTAGTGGATAGAGCATTTCAAGGACATTTGCACAAGTGTCAGTCATGAAGCAGGAACCAGATACCTGTCCACCTATGCCACTGCTGACAACATTGAATTTGTTAGATAGATGAGTTTAAAAGGGCTATGATGACGAAGAGTCACATCTGGGGCAGTCGTAGGCTTGAGGTTAAGGAACCAGCCTTGCGACCGGAATAAAAAAGCAGGCTAATGGAAAACACAGATTTTTTATTGTACAGCTTAAAAGACTTGAAAGTGAAAATTGGTCCTCTGCATTTAACCCATCTGTGCAGTGAAACACAAATACACACACACACACACACACAGGTGAAGTAAGCACACGTGCCCAGAGCAGTGAGCAGCTAGCACAGCGCCCGGGGAGCAACTGGGGGTTAGGTGCCTTCCTCAAGGGCAGCCATGACTTGTCAGTACTTGGAATCAAACCAGGGACCTTCTGATTGCAAGGCTGGTTCCTTAACCACAAGCCTACAACTGCCCCTGAATCTGAGCAGTGGCACATTCACTAATACCTGGTGGTCTATATGTACATTTTTCATGGTGCTTTAAAGACTATATACAAACTATCTATAAGCACATTATCTTACAGTATCACAAGAGCCTATTATATAGAAATATTCTCTCAAAAAGGCTCTGAATATTCTGTTGTAACAATATGCTACATAACCTGACATATGTAATTAAATACATGAGATACTGAAAGTTATCTTCATCATTTAAATGCTGCGCTCCGTGGTCCTGAGCATATCGGCATTGTTTTCAACATATCAATTTGACTGTGACGTGATACTGAGACCTTTTTCCCTTTTTGTAAAAGGGAAACTTGACAGATGTCCTAGTCTGCTGTGCTATTAATAATAATTACAGCATATAATTCTGAGTAAATCTTCCTCTACTGTATACGTTTAGCCTTAAATTTTTATTTGCTGCATGTTGGGATGCTTTGCTGTTAAAGTCTTTTCTGAACGTTTCCATAAATTTTTTTTTTTGCTTTTTTCATGACTAGGTTGTGCATCTACTGAACTTTCTTACAAGGCCAATGATAACCTGAATCAAAAGATCTCTCTCTTCCGAGGTGACATCACCAAACTGGAGATAGATGCAATTGCTAATGCAGGTAATAATGCATACTTACATACATATATACACACATGAGGAAATGTGGTCGCTTAATAGGCAACCAACAGAATCAAGTCACGATATCTTCTTTCGGCCTCTGACGAATCAATCTTTTCCAAAAACAAACGGCATCTTCATTTGCGTTTATATAGCACAGTAATGAAGGGTTAAGGGCTTTGCTGAAGGGCACAGCAGTGCTGGGATTTAATTTCCTAACCTTTGGGTTAATAGATTGTCTTAACCATTAAGCTATCTTTGTAACACTCACTTGGCCACAGCTAGAGAAAGCAGGACACTTGTTATTAAATGCATGCTGCTAATTGGGTGTAATTGACACGGTTCAAATTAATAGCTATGTGGAGTTTAAATAGTCACATTCCTTCTGTAAACAAACAGGTGTCAATTATGGCCCTTAGTTAAAGAAGACGGGCAGCAAATGTTGTACTTGCTGGTTTTACCCCTTGTTCAGTGAGTGAAATGTCTTGTTCTAAACACCTGACAGAATTATAAAACTGGCTTTAGAAAATAAACGTGTGATTGGAAAAGAACCTACCATCCCTATAGATAACAGAATAACATGAATGGCAAAGAACCATCCAATGATCCGCTCCAGGGAATTCACATAAGATATACAGTGACCCGTAAATACTGCAAGAATCAGAAGACACCTACATAAAAACTATTTTCAACAAATTCCTTTGAAGTATCGCTGCTGAAAAGAAAGATGTGTTGAAAAGGTTACAGTTTGCTAAAGAACACACTGACCTAAAAAGAAGTGTTTACATTCTATGGATTGCTCTTATTGGGTCTGAAGGTCACAGACGACCCATAAACACTGAATTTAAACCACAGTAAACTCTAAAGACTATAAAACATGGAGGTGCAAACGTAAAGGTTTGGGGATGTTTCTCATACTTTGGAGTCTATATACCATGGACCAGTTTGAACACAGTAGAATACTGGAAGAGTTCGTGTTGCATTACGCTGAAGAAGAAATTCCAAAAACACCAGCAACCAGCCATCCTGGTTCCAGACCTATATGATTGATGTTATGAAGCAGCCGGCCCAATCCCCAGACATCAATCTGACTGAGAATTTGTAGAGGAACATCAAAAATGCTGTTTTTGTTACAAAACCCAAGAATGTAGAAGAGCAGTGCAATGTAGTCTAGTCAGCTTTGGTTGGATGTTAGTTAACTCCATTGTAAAGAAGTTATCATAAATAAAGTTTATACAACTAAATAGTTCAGTGATTATCATAAAACTAAATCTGTAAAAACATTTCAGTTCATACTGTAAATATTCCACTTCGTAAATTAATATTCAGACACTGATGTTTTTTCTTTTAATGTGATTTTTTTATTTTAAATAAATGTTCAAAAATTCCAAACCAACCATTTTCAATTTGTTTTTTATGCTAAAGGTTGATTTTCTGTTACTTTAACTACATTTTATAGCCATTATATGTGGTGGCATGGTAAAGCAGTGGGTAATGTTACATCGCAGCAAGAAGAACTGGGGTTCGATCCCCGGGGGGAAAAAACCTGGGAAATTTATATGTAGTTTGCACATGCGCCCTGTGTTTGTGTGGGTTTACTCTTGGTGTTCTGGTTTCCTCCCAAAGAACATAGAATTACGTGATAAATGAATTGGAGCTGATAAATTGCTTGTGCTTTCTTCTTCCAAAGGCCGATATTGATAATCAATAAAATACGTTAAGATAACAAAGACTAATGAGCAAAAAATGGATCCAAGATATACCATGACATCAATACTATAAATAAAACCAAAAACATTTTCAATGTGAATATATGAATATATGTTTATTTTTTTAGATAAACTATTAGCAAGCAAATATGTGCTAAATGATCCAGGTCAAACAATACTCTGATATTCAAATGGCCATCACAAAATAAAGGCCTCTAAAACTGAAATACATACTGTTTTTAAATAAATAAAATGAAAAGGTGCATTCTACAAGATTTACAAAAATAAATAAAGCACTAATACACGTTAGAATCAAACATTTCTATGTAACACAAATTGAAAAGGTGCTTTCATAATAAATACAAAAATTAAAATTTGACACAAGTTAGACTTGTCTGGAAACAAATGTACATTCTATAACAAAAAGTGGGAGGGATGTTATGAGACAGAATGTAGGACGCAAAAAGCTGATAAATAAAGATCCATGGCACAACATAAAAGGCCATTTTATTTTTAAAATAAATAAGGAAAATTAGAAAAATCCTAGTGTAAAACAGGGACGTGGCGCACGCACAAAAAACTGAAAGAAAGGGACGTGGCTGTCAGCACATACACACACACCGATAAACAGCACTGGAGAAACAGCTGAGTTTTAAAAGAAGCGGTGTGTGTGCACACAGGAATCAGCACATGCACACAAAAAAAATACTCAACAAAAACAACAAATAGAGACTTGTTGGGCCAAGAATGCGCTAAACACATGGCCACAAACACAAAACACAAACGGCGCGTAGCCCGAACCAGGACGCACACAAAAACACACAGAGGGAAGAACAGCAAAAGCACTAAAAAGAAAGCAAGAGAGCGGCCAAAAAGAGGGAAAATATATAAGGGGAAAACTTGTCAGCAACCGCACCAATCTACCTGTGCTTACCTCATATTACCTCAGCCGCAGCTTACCTCCAATAACTGATATTCAGCTTCCTTTGTCCCTAACATACTCACGGAGTGGAGAGAGTTTAATGGTGCTACACGGAGTTCGAGTTCTGAGCAGCTTAAATAACATCAGACTCAGGATTCACCATTCGGTGCCTAATTAGCGTTGTGGTGTCGGTCACTATGACACTGCCGCCTTCTGCTGTTGCCCATAGCAGAGTGTTAACCAAGGAGCGCTGCCCCCAACCCCCCCTGGTGGCTGGCAGCGGTATCTGACTCCTAACAAGGGAGAGAAAGCTTTGAAACTGGAATGGTGACTTTAGGACTGGTTTTCTGACCTAACATTGCATTGTTTTCTCAACACCTCCCTTAACTTATAGGAAAACTATTCTTCTACCCATTTTTTTATAACTCTGGATGGATTAGGAGAAGCTTTTTTAAATCTCATCAGCATCTCCGCCTTCAGCATCTTTGCCTTTTCGCATGAGAGTCTGTTTCTTTCCTTGGTCATCACGTGCCCAGCAGCCAAAAACAGGCGCTCGCTGTCAATACTAGTGCAAGGCGCTGACAAGAATTTCTGAGCAAATTGGGCCAGGCTAACGGGACTCCTTGCTCCTCCAGTATTTAAATGGGCAATGGCTGACATTAAGTGTTGGCTCCGGCAGGTATGACTGCAGCTAATAATTAACAAAACACAGCAGAAAAATATATTAATATATACACTTACAGCCACCTTCGCAGCTCCAAGTGATTAATGATAGGAGATATGCCCCTATCTTCAACAAGGGTGAAGGGCTGGTTGTCCAGTGCCATCATGTCTATGATTAAATCTGCAACATCTTTAGCCTTTGTGTCATCTTTGGCAAATTTCTTTGACCTTTTGAAAGCCTGACCAATAGCTATAAGTCCAGATGGTCGGCACTGGCATCCTTGTATGCTTTCAAAATGGCATCAAACCGATGGTTGTGTTTTAGGTGACGGGGCAATGAGTAAAATTATGTAGATAAGATGCTGATATCAGTCAACTACTACCAAAATTATGATCAGTTGACGAGTTGTTTTTTAACTTGAGTGAGTAATGCATTTTTCCAGTAAGAAGGTCATTTTTTTTCCGATTATACTAACTCTACCTGAACGCAGAATTTACTGCAGGACCTGCAGGTTTCTTGTAAGAAAATGAGAACCTGAATAAAACCATGACTCACATCACATTGCTGACATATGTTAAGTCACGATATCAGATTTATCAGAATGACGTCATAATTTCTTGTTATCTTGCCGATAATTATCGTGCAGTAAGATAATAAAACCCAACCCATTGCGATTAAACGAATAAGATATAGGAATAACAAACTTGGCCCATTGTGAAGTAACATTATTAAATCTACGCCAAATCCGTTGGCATAACATGGAATGAAAATAAATAAAAATACAATATCTCTTAAATGTTTTTTTGGCAGATGGTAAAAACCCAAGATATTTCATTTTTGTCTGCTCATGCATATTCTATTTGTTAAAATATTTATATTCCTGAAATTCAGACTGGCAACACATTCCCGAAACCGTTCAGATGGTTTGTCTTTGAATGAAATGTCATCTTGATGGCACAAATCTTGTCTTTTTGGCTTTAATGCTGCCATCAAAGTAGGTTACATTAGCTTTTCCAAGGACACTGGCACAACTCCATGCTATGACGGACCTGGCTTTTGGACGGATAACAGTCTGAGTTAATACTCTCTCCTTTCTAAGTGTAAGAAAGACTGCTTTTGTTTTTTATTTGCTGATTCGGGTTGTAGATTAAATATGGTAATGGTATAGAAATTGCTGTGTTATAAGAGGTTTCATTCACCAACGCACATTCTGTTATAGAAAAATAATTAATTAAATATTATGTATTATTGTTATATCTTCATTCATTAATTTGACAGTGTATTGACCATCATTATTTAGGAAAATAAAAGTAACTGTCCAGCCAGAAATCAATAAGGACACTGGTTTGTCTTTTATTGAATAAAATAAATCCATACGCTCCAATTAGAATAATAAGCTAATTGTGAGAGAGTGGCTCAGGGAGCATGAGACAATTTTCACGCATAGTTTGACCACCACAGTCCAGACCCGAATCTCATTGGGAATCGCTGGCATGTGCTGGAGACTTGCACAAACTATGCAGAAGATTTTCCGCAATTGTCCAAATTTCCTTGTGGGAAAAGTGGCTCTTGATACATCACAAAGACTTGCTGTCTTGGTCACAGATGTGCCAGCAAGACGTGCACTAGCAATTTGTCCTCTTTTGAACTCT
>JAOUQV010000018.1:9373251-9386603 GCA_028565295.1 Aspidoras spilotus | reverse complement strand
ACCAGCATCACGTAGTGACCTGGCCACTATCCTGCAAGAAGAATGGCTTAAAATCCCTCTGACCACTGTGCAAGACGAATTTCTGCTGTATTGGCCGCAAAAGGAGGCTCTACATAATACTAATAAATTATTGTGGTCTAAAACCAGGTGTATCAGTTTCATTGTCCAACCCCTGTATATGAGGGCATCAGCAAGTATAATGTAATGCTTATTACCACCATCTTAATGCTATTTTCAAAATTTTTGAAAATATTTTATATTTTGCAGATTAATCTGTTAATAAATAGAAGCACAGATTTTACAGCATTTCTAAAACCTTTTTATTTTAAACCTTTCAGAAACATGTACAAGAGAGACGACAAACGACACATCAGATGTAACCTACCGTAGTCGGCCGCGTGTTGTGGGTGTGACTGAAACTGTGGGCGAGGAGGAGTTTGAGGACAGGGAGAGCTGAGGGGAAGCGGAGCCCAGTGCAATTAATGAGGTGGGATTTGGTGAATCAGTGACTGACAGGTCTCTCTTCAGCTCCTCACTGCTCCTGCGAGAAACTGAAACACACACACACACCTTCAAATTAGATCAGTCTGGAACAACCAGCAGGCTACCGACACACTGTTCCAGCAGATAGGAGAGTGTGATCATTCCATGAATCACATATTGTTTGGGGCCGTGTCCAAATTTGTTATTTTAAAACTATATAAATTTGGTACATACCTGGCATACTGAGCTCTGCGTAGCTGCTTCTCTTATCAACAAGCGAGGAAAGAGTTTTGGGAGTGCTGAGTGTGTGTCTCTGCAAAACAATTACAAACCACCCTGATTATGTAATTTTTAAAACCAAACATTGCTATATTTCATGACATCACTAAAATCACTGACTGAATAAACTGAGAACTCGGCCAAAAATCTGATGTGTCTGAAGTTCTTTAGTTTTGAACTGGAGCATCGTGGCCAAAACAAAAAGATTCATTTTCCTATATACTGTATAATATACACACATGCAATAGTGAGTCTAGGAAAAACACAGACATGTTTACATTCATATTATTTTGGTGCGGGTGAATTTGACATCTCCGAATTCACCTTTCATAAGTGTTTTTGAACTGTGGGAGGAAACTGGAGCACCCTGCAGAAACCCACGTGGACATGGAGCGAAAATGTTTGAAATCCACACGAAGGGGCCCCGGGCTGCCACACGCAGGAAATAAACACACAACCTCCTTTCTGTGAGGTGACAGCAGTACCCGCTGCACCATAACAATATTAAAAATGTCCATTTCATACTTCTAAAGTTATATATTCCATGCTTTTTTTTTTTTTTTTAATCGTTATGGCTTACAGCTCATACAAACTGTAAATATCTTACATTATGAGACTATTTCAAATCAAAATAGACACAAAATGAACTAAACTGCTGACGGGTATTTTCATTTATAGACTCAGTACTTGGTTGTATGATCTTTACCATGACTAAGTACATTAATATGTTGTGGGCTAGGTAGCCAGGTAGCTTGTAGACAGGTTTGCAAATACCTGCTGCAAAAGGAAATCAAAATCTCCAATCAAGCTCATCAGCAGACGGAAGAATAAAGTACTTTAAAATTTTGTGAGATTGTGGCTGCAAAAACTTTGGACTTAATACAGAACAGTGTACCATCACCAGCAGAGGTTATGGCCAGGACTGCGGAAACCTCACATTAGACAAACGCCTTGGATTCTGTGCCTCTCCAATCTCCCTCCAGAGAAATTCCAAATTAAATGCTAACTCGAGATGAAATACCCTGCAACTTTAGACCGCTAAGCAACAGTGTACTTCTTTTGAAAACATACACCTGGAACATGGCTCTGGTTCAGAATTGGACCAAAACTAGTAATGCAGTTGTTGCAGACAAATTCATAGAGATGTCCTTTATAATCTGACTCCAGATTCAATCCACTTCTAGGGGAGATCTGGTGAGATCTTGATGGACTTCACTTGAAAAATATATCAAAGCTGTGGTCAAACTTGTTGTTTGTGCAGCTTTTTTACATCTTTCCTTTCAACTTTCCATTCATATGCTTCTAAACAGAAAGGCTATTCGGCAATGGTCTTCTGTAGCTTAGCCACTGTCTTATTACGTCATGGTACATTGTATACTAAGGAAGGATATATTTCTTGCCCCTAAAGGGTATAAAATAGAAAAGGTACAACGTGCTACCACAGTGGAAAGTCAAAAGAGTAAGCAACGTTTACCCACTAGGATAGAATACAATTTATAGCTGGAAAGTTAGAGACATTAAAAAGAGATGAGAGTGAATGAACTTAGTTTTCCATCACGAATAAACAAAATTAAGTTGATTAAAAATCTTCCAGACTCGCATGAAAACATCCTGTTTAGGCGAGCTACCAAGACAATTTCACAGAACATCCGTCGAAGCAGGGTGGGAAATGAGAGAAGCTGTAAATCTTTTAGACTCAATGGAAAAGTAAAGAATGCAGACATCTGCTAAATGCATGAGGGAGCAAAATGTGGTGTGTGTGTGTGTGTGTATCCTCACTCACTCTGGTTAAAAAAAAAAAAAAAAAAAAAGGGTCAATTAAAACATGCTTGTTAATAAATTTGTGAATTATAATACTTCAGTGCTGAGATCTTGCCACAGTCTTTGTAACTGGCCTTTATGTGGGCACTATGCCACCTACTGGCCACAGATAAAGTAAAAGTTACAGGATTTCAGAATGAGTATTGGTACAAAACGTGTTGTTTCTGAAAGCATTCAGTATCTATTAAAAAACCTAGGCTTTCACACTTGATGAAAGGGTGTACTGATGATGCAGGTCTGCGTGTTAAAATTGTGTATTTATCTTTATCATTATTTTATTTATTTGTCTGCAACCTCACATTTTTCTGTATTTGTATTTTCAATGCCAGGGCCTGAACCTGGCAAACAATAATAATAATTGATACTTTATTGATCCCCGTAGGAAAATTCTCTCTACATTTAACCCATCCAGGGCTGAACACCTGGAGCAGTGTGCTGCACTCTACTGAGGCGCACGGGGAGCAGTTGGGGATTGAGTGCCTTGCTCAATGGCACTTCAGCCATGACTTGCCTAGAGTGGGGTTCGAACCAGCGATCTCTTGGTCCCCAGCCCTTTATGCTATCTAATAAGCCACGGCTGACCCCAAAATTGTGGAGATGACGGGGATTGAACCCAGGACCTCATACAACTCTGAAAAATAAATGTTGTAAGAACTCATTAGAGCCAGTGCACTGTGTAAAACCAAAATAAATAATAATTCTTCATTCAAGATAAAAATTGCAAATATAATATTGTGTGTCAATTATGGCACAACTTTTGGACTGGACATCCTTGAACACTGGACAGTCTGGCAATTTAGACTACAGCAATGTTTGAACTTTATAGCATCGGTCATAAATTATAATAATGGACTCGATTTAGCAAATAATTAACTTTTATTAAGTGACTGTACACCGGTTTCATTGCGTGTCCAGCACAGTGTTCTTCACTTATCAGTATTATTATTTAAATAATCAAATAATACACAATCATTTCTTTGCGATGGTTGGATGCACAGATATGCTCTGTGGGACAGTGATAAACTGATTGAGCATCACAATCTCTTGTCAGCTTTTGCAGCCCTAGTTAGCAAATGCCCAGTTACTAACACCCCTGGCTTTTAGGCAGCCTGCTCAAACAAGCGAGATATCCAGTCTATGTTATTATTATTTATATTAATATTATTACAGCTGATATTCTCCGGGACAAATGTAGTAAACAATGCAATTGCAATGCAAGGGAGTTGTTTTAATTCTGCTCCAATATGGAGAATTACAATTTAAAAGGTAGAGATACTTTTCACAATCCTTTAAGTATATTTTATAAATGACATTATTTTTTGGCAACGGTCCCTCAAGCGGGCATGCACCGGCACACCGAGTTTCTGTGAGAACTGCCTTTTCTAGTTCTCTGCAATAAAATTAATTACATTCTGAAGTTATAGCTACTACATTAAAGACTCGGGACTTAATCAAAACAACATTTTGTGTAACAGAGAAAACTGCGTGCAAATATACACATTGTATGATATAAACAACATGATCACTAAAATAGGAACACCTGGCTAATAACACGAGGATACACCTTTTTATATATTTACAGCAATCACACTTGGCCGAACAATCTTTATATGCAAATCGACTCATGCCTCTTGCATCTGCCCTGATAGTACACCCTGCTAGTTCAACGCTTGCCGAACAGATAGACCACATGTGGCCAGGTGCTGTGTGACCTTCTGTTGGTTTGTTTGTTATTGACTGATTACAGTCATCTTTGACATCAACAGCAAAGTTAATGAAAGGAACAAAAGTTAAACATTTTATATACAATCACACACACACAAGGCATGTATTTATCTAGTCAATGACCATTAAGCATCTCCAACTCATTTAGCCTGCATATCTTTGCACTTTGGGGGTAAACCCATGTGAACACAAGTAGAACATTTAAACTCTACACAGAAATGAGGCAACAGCACTATCCACTGCACCTCCATACATCCCCACCTTTAGTTGGATGATGGTTCCACCTCTCCTTGTATAGCAATGATGCCAGAAAAGCCCACAAGTGCAGCTGTGACTGTAACACTTGTGCAACACCCCTGGATTACAACTATCTGCCCAAAGTCAAAGTCACTCAAGGTCAAGACTCTGGGCAGGCCAGTCAAGTTCATCCACACCAGACCCTGACATTCAGAATAGTGTTGTTTATGTTTTGTGGTTCTGAGTAATGTCAGTTTTATTTAGTGTCAATAAAAAAAAAAGATGATGGTGCAAGGGAATTTGTTTTGCAGATGTGCCACAACATTAAAAATCAATACTAACAGAATTTAACAAGGAAGGGCGTGCTGGTCTTTATTTAGTAAATAAAAGAATTAAAACACTCAGGGCAAGTTATATGGAGATCATCAACTTCAGGATGTGAACAGAAACTTGAACCTTCATCACAGAACTGCATTTCATTCCATGTACAAAAACTTTACTAAGCCTGTATCTATCATAGGTGTTAGTAAAATAAGAGAGTGGTGTGTGTGTGTGGTCTGTAATTTCAGTAATTCATTACAAACAGTAAAATGCATACATTATATAGATTAATTACAAACACAGTGATCTACTTCAGGTGTTTATTTCTGTTACTGTTGATGATTACTGCTCACAGCCAATGACAACCCATAATCATCATCTCACAAAATTAAATTATATTAAACCAACTGAAAAAAAGATTTTTACTGCAGATATTTTGTCCTACTGAAAAGTATGTACAGTAAATGCACTCACTACTTGGTCAGAACCTCTTTTTGCATCAGTGCATCATAGCATGTGGGCGATCTGCCTGTGGCATTACTGAGGTGTTATGGAAGCCCAGGTTACTTTGATAGGAGCCTTCAGCCCATTTACATTGATGGGTCTTGTCCCTCTCTACTTCCTATTAACAATACCCCATAGATTCTCTATGGAGTTGAGGTCAGGGGAGTTTGCGGGCCAATCAAGCACAGTGATACTGTGGTTATTAAACCCGATATTGATACTTTTGTCATTGTGCACAGGTGCCATGTCCAGCTAGAAAATGAAATTTTCCATCTCCAAAAAGCTTGTCAGCATGAAGTGGTAGGGTGAAGCAGAGGGCTCCACTGACTTTGATCTTGATGGAACACAGTGGACCTACCCTAGCAGATGACATTACTAACACAAACGTTACTGATTATGGAAACTTCACACTAGATCTCAAGCAGCTTGGATTGTGATCCTCTCCACTCTTACTCAAGATTCTGGGACCGGGATTTCCAAATGAAACACCACATTGGACACAACAGTCCAGTTCTTTTTCTCCTTGGCCTAAGTAAGGCACTTCTGGTGTTGTCTATTGGTCATGGGTGGCTTGACACAAGGAATGTGACAGCTGTAGCCCATATGTTCTGGATACTTCCTTGTGTAGTAGCTCCTGAAGCACTGACTCCAGCAGCAATCCACTCCTTGGGAATCTCCAAAAAATTTTAATTGCCCTTTGTTGACAATCTTTACAAGCTTGCGGTTATCCGAGTATATTGTGCACCTTTTACTACCACGCTTTTACCTACCACTCAACTTTTCATTAATATGCTTAAATACTGCACTCTGAGCATTTAAGGGCATACCCTCCTTGTGGAGTGTGTACCCTCCTGACTGGACCTTCTGTCAAGTCAGCAGTCTTCCCCATGATTGTGGAACCAACTAGATCAGACTAAGGGAGCATTATAAACATTTTGTGTCACTTATTTTTATTACTTATTCGTGTTCTTCACTTTTTGTTGTAAAACCCAGCAGCATTAATTCTTTGATAACTAATAATCAAATAATTACATAAATATTAATTAATAAACAAATAATTCCAAATGAACTGTTAAAATGTTAAGAGCTTGAGTGAAGGCATGCTTGGTCTTGCTTTTGCCAGAAATCTGCAGGAACTGGTTAGGTTCAAAGGGCTTAAGATCATGTGGCCATCATTATTTAGTCTTTTGATACACTTTGTTTGTTAAGGAATGTGTGTGAAGTACAACTAAGAAATCATATAGAAAAAGCCATCTGCTTGTTGAGTTTAAGCACTATACTATTTAACAAAGGGTTAAAGTGATTATATTGTATATTTGTATTTTTTTTTGCAGTCTGGATAACTCAGTAGCGTAGTTGTAGAAAGCCAACAGTGTTAGTAACAAAGGTCAACAGCTGATAAGTGACTGGGATGGTTAACCAGCTTATTCCTATCCCACGGAGTACATCTGTGACATGACATTTTCTTACACAAACATAGAGAGAGAGAGAGAGAGAGAGAGCAGTACAGTACAGTGCCTTACCAAAGTATTTGGCCCCCTAGAACTTTTTATTACGGTTTGCCACATTTCAGGCTTCAAACAAAGATATGAATTTGTTATTCTTTAATCGCAGCCTTCAGCCCCTAATCTTCCCCTTGACAATACCCAATAGATTCTCTATGGGGTTTAGGTCCTGTGGTTATTAAAGCAGGTATTGGTATTTTTGGCAGTGTGGACATTGTCCTGTTGAACAACGAAATTCTATCTGAAAACAAAACATTGGACCATTAAGCAACAGTCCAGTTTGCAACAGTTGTAGCCAATGTCCTGGATACGTCTGTTTGTAGTGACTCCAGCAGCAGTTCACTCCTTCTAAATCTCCCTCAAATATTTAAATAGTCTTTTCTTGATGAAGGCTGCTGTTATCGCGGTTGCTTTTGCAACTTTTTGTACCACACTTTTACTTTTACTCAACTTTCCATTAATATGCGTAGATACAGCACTTTTAGCAATGACTTTTGTGGCATACCCTCCTTGTGGAGTGTGCCAATGACTGCCAATGTCTTTCCCATGATTGTGTAGCCTACTGAACCAGATTAACGGACCATTTTAAACACCTAAGAAGTCTTTGCAGGTGTTTTGTGTTACGTATTCTAATTTTCTGAGATAATAATTTGGTGTTTTCTTACATTGGCTGTAAGCAATAATCATCAACAATAACAGAACAACACTTGAAATAGATCACTGTGTTTGTAATGAATCCATTTAATGTAAGCGTTTCATTGTTTGTATTTAATTACTAAAATGAATTTAATTTTAATTTATTAAGATAAACCTGTATTCTCACACAGTTTCATAGATATTACACGTCAGGGGGACTTTGTAATCTCCAATTCATCTAGCTGTAGACTGGATATCTCATATCTCAATTTACAAATCTCAAAAACTGATATTGTATTCACAATAGAATATAGACAACATTTCAAAATGTTACTTTCGACATTTGATATTTCATGCCAAATGTTGGCTCATTTGAAATTTCTGGACAGCAACATACCTAAAAAAAAAAGCTGGGACGGGGCAATAAGAGGCTGGAAAAGTTAAAGGTACAAAAAATTGCAATTCATTAGGTCAACTGGCAATAGATCAATTAGGGGTATAAAAATGGCAGCGACTCGAGTGGCAGCGACTCTCAGAAATAAAGATGAGAAGACGATCATCAATCGACTACCGACAAATAGTGGAGCAATATCAAAAAGGAGTTCGACAGTGTAAAATTGCAAAGTTTAAACATATCATTATCTACAGTGCATAATATTAAAATATTCAGAGAATCTGGAAGAATCTCTGTGCATAAGGGTCAAGGGCGGAAAACCATTCTGGGTGCCATTGACCTTCCGGCCCTTAGACGGCACTGTCTCACATACAGGCATGCTTCTGTATTGGAAATCAGGAATATTTTCAGAGACCATTATCTGTGAACACAATTCACTGTGCCAGCCACCGTTGCCAGCTAAAACTCTAGTTCAAAGAAGCCGCCATATACAAAGAAGATCCAAAACCGCAGACGTCTTCTCTGGACCAAGGCTCGTTTAAAATGAACTCTGGCAAAGTGGAAAACTTTCCTGTGGTTAGGTGAATAAACATGTTAAGTTTTTTATGGAAATCAGGGACACCCTGTCATTCGGACTAAAGAGGAGAAGGACGACCCAAGTTGTTATTATCTCTGATGGTACAGGGTTGCATTAGCGGGTGTGGCATGGGCAGCTTACACATCTGGAAGGACACTGAAAGGTATATCCAGGTTCTAGAGCAACATATGCTCCTATCCAGATAATGTCTCTTTCAGGAAGACCTTGTATTTTCCAACATGACAATGCCAAACCACATACTGCATCAATTACACCATAATGGGTGCGTAGAAGAAGGGTCTGGGTACTGAACTGGCCAGCCTGAAGTCCAGATAGAAAACATTTGGCGTATGATAAACCTAAGAAAGTTGAGCAACTTGTCTCCTCTGTCCCCAGACGTTTACAGACAAGGGGATGTCTCACAGTGTTAAACATGGATTTGTCCCAACTTTTTTTGAGATGCGTTGTTGCCACGAAATTTGAAATCACCAAATTACTAGAGGAACCGCATGCAAACAAGATAACACGCAATCCAATCAATCAGATTGAACCCGAGCACTACCCACTGTGCCGCCGTTATACGTATGACAATTCACCTTGCAGAAATGTTTTTACTGTGGAAGGAAACCCAGAGGAATCCCCACAGACTCAACAAAAATATGCAAATAAGACCCTGAAATGACCAAACCAAGGATTCTCTTGCTTTGAAGTGACAGTGCTACACACTACGAGTGCCACCATAACACCCAACATCTAATATAACCTATATTTACCCCATCCATTTTCTTAAAACGTCCTTGGGTATCTTTAAAGGCGCTATACAAGTTGAATGTATTATTATTAATATAATAATCTCAGACATTCTTAGAGCCATCTTAGCATGTGATGTTACCCTGATACTCTGATACTTAGTAAGTACTGATACTTACTACAATTTACTGAATACATTGATCAAAATAAATCGGGGGCAAAAATCATAAGATCTGTGTAAGGAGTCTAAAGTGTTAGTGTTAAATAGTGCAGTGTGAAGTATTGAATGAGTACCTGAATGGGGGACACTGCAGCAGCTGGAGGGGTTTTCATTGGACTTGGGCTGAGTGGAGTTCGAGAAATAGCAGCAGCTACTACGGCTGGAACTGCTGATGCTGGCGAGCTTGGAATAGGGCCTATAAAATATATACACAAACACACGGGCAATTAAGCACAACAGATATGCATGTTGTGGTCATACAAGCAATCCCTCAAAAACTGGATCGAGTGCATATAATATTAATTGCAGTACTATCATCATGTGCAACTCATCGTTTCACAACGGTGGCTGTTCGGTTGAATCATCTCTCTGCCTCCAATGTCCCCTGTCTCATGTTGCTTGTAGCTGTCTGACCCCTAATAAGCTGGTCCATGTTGTGGTGTTTTCTATCTAGGTTATTCTCAGACTGCTGACTCGTTACGCAAGTCCTGTTATTACAATCCCATAGATGCAGTCATGTGGGTGCCACATCACATGCCCATTGTAATGTATCTTGCAGGATTTGTCATGGTATCTTTCCTGTTCTGGGTATATTGTAGACTTGCTCAGAGTTTATCTTTATCAATGAGATCCTCAGCAAAATCTATATGCCGCTTACTGGTCAGACAAGGCTTTCATGAGTTCTAGTCTGGTGGTGGTCCTTATTGACTTGTGTTTCCATACTGTTGTCTATTTAACCATCACCATGCTCACCATTCTTGACTTCATACCGGTATATATCCGTTATTCCTCTAGGTCAAAGTATTTAGTCTGAGAGGACAAAAACTGCACGATTATAGGAACTCAGTGAATCTGCCTCAGTGAAAGGATCATATGAGCCCACAGCTTTATACTTGTTTCTACACAGTGCAGGCGAACACAGTTAAGAGCACAACAATCTGGTAGATTTAATATCAGTGCTTAGAAATGTATTCACATTCAGTCAAAACAACAGGAAATGAATAATGGCAGGTGTGAACTCTGAGTTCCTATAAATTTAATATCTACTTATATTTCTGTTTATGCTGCCACTGGGTAAATTATTCAAAGACATGGTTTCAGTTTCCATTTGAATGAAGATGACAACTGTATGTTTTAGCCAAGACAGATGTGAGTCAACATCTTGCTTTCAAGGTAGCGTTCCTCTGATCATCTCAGAGATTTTCCTTGCCACCTTCTCTGTCCATCTTTCTCATTATAGATAAAAATTAACTTTATTTAAACTTGATGATTATATCCTGTATTTTCATTTATTTAAAGCTGCTTTGTGACAACGTTTGATTGTATAAAGCACTATATACAACCCGATTCCAAAAAGTGGGACAAAGTACAAACTGTAAATATAAACGCAATGCAATAATTCACAAATGTTAAAAACTGATTGTTTTCACAGTAGAACATAGACAACATATCAATAGTCGAAAGTCAGACTTTTAGCTTATTTAAAATTGTGACAAACACATCTCAAAAAAGTTGGAAGGGGGCAATAAGAGGCTGGAAAAGTTAAATGTACACAACTGCAACTCATTAGGTCAATTAGCAATAGGTCATTAACATGACTGGGTATAAAAAACAGCAGCTCTCAGAAGTAAAGATGGGAAGAGAATCACCAACTCCCCAATTCTGCACCGACAAAAAGAAGTTGGAAAGTGTAAAATTGCAGAGATTTAACATATCTACATCTACAGTCCATAATATCATCAAAAGATTCTGAGAATCTGGAAGAATCTCTGTGCGTAAGGGTCTTCTGGCCCTTAGCAAAACTTTATAGTTTAAAGATTAAAGCCATAAACAACATCCAGAAGCAGAGTCGTCTTCTCTGTGACAAGATCTATTTAATATGAACTACGGCAAAGTGGAAAACTTTAAAGTTTAAAGTCAAAAATGTAAAGTTCTTTATGGAAATCAGGGATTCCGTGTCATTCGGACTAGAGAGGAGAAGAATGACCCAAGTTGTTATCAGCGCTCAGTTCAGAAGCCTGCATCTTTGATGGTATGGGGTTGCATTAGTGCGTGTGGCATAAGCAGCTTACACATCTGTAAAAACAGTATCAATGCTGAAAGGTATATCCATGTTCTAGAGTAACATATGCTCCCATCCAGATGACGTCTCTTTCAGGGAAGACCTTGCATTTTCCATTATGACAATGCCAAACCACATACTGCATCAGTTACAGCATCATGGCTGCATAAAAGAAGGATCCGGGTATGGAACTTGCCAGCCTTCAGTCCCGATCTTGCACCCATAGAAAATATTTGGTACATCATAAAACGGAAAATACGACAAAAAAACTAGAATCCTATATTAGACAAGAATGGGTTCAAATTCGTATCTCAACTTGAGCGACTTGTCTCCTCAGTCCCAAAACTTTTACAGATTGTTGTAAAGAGAAAAGGGGATGTCTCACAGTGGTAAACATGGCCTTGTCCTAATTTTTTTTAGGATGTGTTGTTGTCACGAAACTTGAAATCACCAAATTCTTCTCATTAATTGATACATTTTCTCAGTTTAAACATTTAATGTGTCATCCATGTTCTATTCTGAATAGGAATTTTGAAACTTCCTCATCATTGCATTCCGTTTTTATTACAATTTGTACTTTGTCCCAACTTTTTTGGAATCGGGTTTGTAAATAAAACTGAATTAAATGAAATAATAAAAAAAGCAGTTAGTTAGCATGTCCGTGTACCTTGAGAGGCACTGTCGAAGCTCTTGATGAGTGTTTTGACAGTAGGCGAGGGCTCTGAAGATGTGGAGGAGCGGCGGCTGAGACCCATCCCCTGTCTCAGTGCAGCCAGATCTCGCTCTACTGCGTTCATGTAGTTATAGACACGCCCACGTTCTTCGTCCTGTCTGATACACAAACCCACATATAGTCTTAATTAACATTTTCACCATTTGTGCAGTACACTGTACATTTTAGGCCACATGCCTATTTTTCCCCAAACATATTAATTTGGTGGAACATTGGAGTTATGATATTAATGTAGTTGACAAAAACCTCTGGGCTACAGTATGTCCAAAATAAAAAGACACTGTGGACAGTTCATATGTTTTACAAATGAATGGGGCCTAGAGCTTAATTTAAACCCAGACACATATCTGTAGTTGTACACTTATGTAACAAGATCTGTGACACAACAGTCTCACAGAGGACAGCTGATTGCCAAAACATGTCCCTTCTTGCTTTTCATTAACATAAACTACGTAACTCTACACATTTGAACATACGTGTAATATAATTAACGTGGAAAAAGCGTACTGAAAATATTCACATGACTTCAAGTTCTCTTACTTCCTGCTCTTGAGCTCATCCAGTTCTTTGCTCATCTTTTCATTCTTCTCCTGAGCCTCCTGTAGGCGGCGCCGCAGATCCCCGATTTCCTCCTGAGCCTCGGATTTGATGTCATTGGCAATGACAACAGCAGTCTGGAGATCAGCCTGGAACTGTCTCCACTCAGCTGATTCTTCCTGCAAACGGAGCAGTTTATATAAAGTCATATCTACAATTTTCCAGGAAGATAACAAAATAAATGATCCAGAATTAATTTATAGGCACATATTCACTACCAGAATAGAGTAAACTGAATCACTCACAGTAAAAATGCACCATGCCCAATTATTGATCTCTTAATACATGCTTTAAATTTGTTTGTTTGTTTGTTTTATTGGTTCATCTTCGACATCGGCAGCCATATTGACGACAGGACGAAGATTACAACCAGCTTCCAGGTTTATCTCTGATTTCTCTCATCCCGCTCATTCTTTCTCTCTCTTTCATCCTCCTTCCACCTCTGAAATCTCAGACATCATCCAGAATCTTAAGCCATCTACCTGTCAGTTAGACCCCATCCCCTCAG
>JAOUQV010000018.1:9355045-9365159 GCA_028565295.1 Aspidoras spilotus | reverse complement strand
TCACATGGACTGACTGAACTACCATCCTACAAAATCAGAAAGCTTCCCTCTAGCTTCCTTCATTGCAAGGGCATGTACTTCTGAAGAAGAAACCATCCATAGTCTAATGTCTTGACACCAAACTTTTACACTCTTTCAAATTTACATAGTGATAACGTTCCAACTATTCACATAAAACATGAGCCACATAGCTGCTAAAGTTAATTTTCCAGTCACATCTTTTGTCTGTTCCTAATTAAGGGTCAACAGAGAGACTCATCTCCCACTTGAGTTTTATGCTGGATGACCATCCTGATGCAACAATCCTATTTCATATAGTGACATTGATGTTGACTCCACACGCTGGTATTCGAATCCAGGTACACGAGTTCCACTTTACAGAATACCTATAGAGCAATTACTTTTATTTTTAGATGTTTTTCTATAGGTTTGTTCTATAGATATGACATAAAAACACCAGTAGCGAATTAAACGCTCAAGTATAATATTTTACAATTTTTAAATAAATGTACATTATAAACACATAGAGTTTTTGGTAGTGCGCGATATGGAACATTTCCGGTTGTACAGCCAATCACAACGCGATGGTCGGGAGCGAGCGGCGTTTTATAATGAAAGGCGGGGTTTGTTGTTCTCTCTAGTGTTCCATTCCAAAAGCGCGTGCACGTATAGCGGGAGCGCGCCGGATAGAGAACGTCTGTGTCAAGTCGCGCGAATCCGAATTCGAGAAGCGTACGTAATAACGCTTTATAACCGCTTTCACTTCTCTCTCGCACAGAGTTTGTTAGGTAGGACAAATAACATACGTTTGGAATCACATTCTTGTGAAGTTTTTTAGATAAAAGTTGCAGAAGAGAAAAGAAGCAGCATGTCGGCCTCGGCGGCGAAAGTGAGCAGGAAGGAGCAGAACTCGAATCATGACGGCGCGGACGAAACCTCGGGTAAAGACAGACATGGCGGCCTCCTATGTCTCACCACCGCCATTTTAATCACTTTTTTTATTCAACGTTGTGTGTGTTTACTGCAGTTTAGTACTCAGTGCAGTAATACAGGTCGTCGTTATATTTAATGTGTAATTCTATCTAGTTTTCCCCCAATATCGCTTATTTTGGGGTTAGATAAAGACGACTGCAGCGGTGACCTGTGGCCATGTTCGCCGCTCATTGTGCCACGCATGTTCGCTGCAGCCAGTTTTACACAGTTGCTTTATATTTATCGCGGTTAAAACTGGCAATTTGTTTCTGGATTTTTATAATAAATAACTTAAAACAATCTAGACAATGCTTTTGTTGTGTGTCGTGCCAAAATGTTATTAAAGGCCTTAATGCGTTCCGTGTTATTATGGTCGCTAATATGCTAGTTAGCTCAGTGTCGCGTTTATTGTGTCTTGGCGCCATTACGGCTAATTGTCCGCGTGGTTAGCTAAGTACATCAACCCACATTGTTGTTGAAATCCAATTATTTAATTCGCGTTCACTGACTGTCGCTACTTTTGAGAGCGGTTGCAGTAGATAATATTGGATACGTTTACTTAGCTTGTTAGCATACGTGATTTAACCGCGTTCAGGCCTTGTTCATTCAAACCACGCGGACCAGCACTTCGCTTAACCGGAAACGTGTCACAGAGCTGGCAACGAGGACTTAAATGTTTGTACCCCCCAAAAAATAATAAAACTTACTACTTCACTTTCAGTTTTTTTTAGTAATATACGGTGAACTTTCTTCGTATTTCATTGAGAATCAAGCTGCGTGTTTACTTCTAATACTGAAGGCATCAGTGTTTACGCGCCACATTCGTTTGTTTCTCGAATGCTCCCACAGTCACTTAATATTTAATAATGAGGTTAATGTTTACTATTCTTAATAAATGTGTAACGAGCAAAGTTTTAGTAAAAATACTTGGTCCTGCACGTTAGTTTTGTAAATAGTTTAATAAATCGACCTTGGTTAATGCACGTTGAAATTTATTAAACTACTAGAAATATACTTCATAGCTCTATAAGTGACATTTATATTTATTTTCTTTTTACAATTTTGCAGCTAATTGTGTATGGAATGATTATTTTAATACTGAACTGTCTGTCGTAGAAAAAGAACAGCAGGAGGCCATTGAACACATTGATGAAGTACAGAATGAAATTGACAGGTAATATATATACCCAGCTGCAATTCAAGCCTCGTACCTTGTTCTCTGCTGAATGATGTAGGTAAGATTTGATTTTTCTTCTGTCTTTCCAGATTGAATGAACAAGCAAGTGAGGAAATCCTAAAAGTAGAGCAGAAGTACAATAAGCTACGCCAACCGTTTTTCCAGAAGCGGTCAGAGCTCATAGCCAAAATTCCAAACTTCTGGGTCACAACATTTGTCAACCACCCACAAGGTGAGTACCGACTCAAATGCACCCTAATTTACCCCTAGTTTACTAGTTTAGACATTATTAAAATTTGCTCTCCTAAATATTTTTGTGGAAAATACATTTGATTATGCAAATTTACTTGAATCAGCACCAACTCGTACTGTGTTCACAGTTGGAAATGCTCATTATCTAACACTTTCTGCATGTCTAACACAGGCTTATATACATCTATACAGCTGTGTACAATATACAGAACATCTCTAGTTTTGAAATGTATCAGTTTTGTACACATGAGCCTAAATCTGAAAGCTGTTGTGTGTAAGATGCATTTAAGGCTGGTATCATTTAATAATGAACAGTTAATAGAAAAGATTAAAGGGTAATTTTTCTGTGCTTTGTATTAGTTTCAGCTCTACTTGGGGAGGAGGATGAAGAAGCCCTTCATTACCTGACCAGGGTGGAGGTCACAGAGTTTGAGGATATCAAATCAGGTTACAGAATAGATTTTGTAAGTGCTTTCTCTTCTTTTTTTTGAAGATAAGACACACTTTCTTTGGAACAATGAATACTAATTTTCCATATTTTTCCCACTCCCGAACAGTACTTTGATGAAAACACCTATTTTGAAAACAAAGTTCTGTCGAAAGAGTTTCATTTGAATGAAAGTGGGGACCCATCTTCAAAATCCACGGAGATTAAATGGAAGGCTGGAAAGGTCAGTGTTGTGCATCAGCTTGGTAAAATCATGTTACATTTGATCAACAGTTTATCAAATTTGAACATCCATTAAACGTTGAATGTTGGTGTTATTTTCTTTTACTTTAATTGACTGGATCATTTATTAGTGCAGTTTAAACATACTGGTTTCAATTTTGTAAAAAAAACAAACAATTCAAATGCCTTTCAGGACTTGACCAAGAGGGCAGGACAGGCACAGAACAAGGCTGGCAAGAAGAGGCAACATGAGGAGCCAGAGAGTTTCTTCACCTGGTTCTCTGATCATTCAGATGCTGGAGCTGATGAACTTGGTGAAGTGATTAAGGATGACATTTGGCCCAATCCTCTGCAGTATTACCTGGTATGGCTTTCACTGATTCTTAACTGTATCCCATATCACACTGTAAGAGCTGGGTTGATGGAACAGTTCTTGTAAAAATTGATCTGAACAGTAAAGGGATAGCTCATTTTAAGGGGTAAAGCCAGCAGATGGCAGTGTGGCTTCAAATTTGCAGAAAGTTTAATATATTTAATAGGATATTTTGGGGTTTGTAAGACGCCACAATCAGTAATTAAATTGTGTGCATTACAAAAATCATAATGCGTAATCCATGGCTTCTCAACTTCTGGCAAATACTTATGTTGGTTTGTTTAGGCTGGTCTGCATATGTATTTACTGTAGTTCTATCCGTATCACAACCATGTTTGGGTAGTTGCACTGTATGCTAATACTCCAAAGTTATGGGACTGCCACAGCATTGACGGTGTGTTTTAGTCAAATTTTTGTACGTATTACAGTTCTGGCAAATACTAGAATATTATTAAAATACTTTTTATAGTAGTGAGGGCATTTCCCCCCCGAAACAATTTCAATATCTGGTGTTTTAACATCTTTGCCTTACATATCTGGATTTTACTTATGGCTGTATATTATTTTACCTTATAGGTGCCAGACATGGATGATGAGGAAGGCGAAGGTGAGGATGAAGATGAGGAGGAGGAGGAAGGTTTGGAGGATATTGATGAGGAAGGTGACGAAGATGAGGGGGAGGAAGATGAGGAGGAAGATGAAGGGGAGGATGGAGAGGTGAGGTGTACTTATATATGCTGTATTGTAGTCAATGCTCTCCTGTATACAGAATGTTGTCTGTAGTAACAGTTGTATTTTTGTCTTGTTGATTTGTGCAGGATGACGGTGAGGATGACTAAATCGCATATGGACATATTCTGATATTTCAAGCCCTTCTATTTCTGATCTTTCTATTTGAAGTCATCATTCAGCCTGAGGGAGCAAAGATATTTTTTTTTTTTATACTTTTTTTTTTTTTTTTTTTTTTTTTTTGCGCTCCATCTTCTGTTCTGACACCTCTCCTGTACTTTCCATGTCTAATCCAAGTTAATTACCTGGACATTACCTACTTGCATTTGGAAAATTAGTGGCATCTTTGCTGAAGCCTCTTGCATTGTCCATCTCCAAAGACATGTACAAGATATTAACGACCTGCACGCCATCCTCTGTAGACTTAACTGAAGTAAATAGCAATTTATAAGTACATAATTGCATTTTTTTTTTCCTGTGAATGGTTGTGATATAAGCCATGGTGCAGTGATGAGCTAGCTTATCATAGCGTGCATATCTAGCCACTCGTTTGTTTTCCTCCTGTTCATTTCTGTGTATTGTAATATGGTTTAATGCGGGGATTCTGCTTCAGAGAGTTGACGGTTTTTCCTCATGTGATTTATTAGACAACAGGAAAGCACCAGCTTGTTCTCGTCATCTCTTGTACACATTTTGGCATGTGTATGATATCAGGGTAATGAAAGTTATTGTAGGCAGATTAAACAGGGGGTTGGGTGGGGTTAGTGGGTCAGTGACATGTCAACATTTTGGGTTTTGTGTTGATTTGAATTTCATTGTAATGTTTTACAGACACGTGAGGTTTGAAAATTACATTTTTAATAAAAATAAAACAAACATCTTTCTTGTAGTTTTGACTGTAGTCATAATTATAGAACTAGTTAAATGACCATTGGGGTAAGGTTTCACTATGACATGGTGCTTAGCACAGCTTAAGTTCCTAGGTTTGTTACCTGGGTGATTTTTGTGAAGTTTCCTTCCACAATCCAAAAACATCTGGACAATTAATCGGTGTCTCTAAATTTCCCTTGGACCTGACAAAAGAATAGAAAACTGTCTATTTTATTTTTATGCCATGGAGCAAATTGTGCAGTCAATATTGCAAGGTTTGTCATGACGATTGTCTGTCATAGCTTTTATCATGCTCATGGTACGCTGTATGCACAACTTGTCAAATGTTGTCATTTGATGGTGAGACACTTTGACTCTGACAGCTTCTATGGCACTGTGTACTTTACCTGACTCTTCGGAGTTAAAAGTGAATAAGATCAGCAAATTGGGTCCATACGTTTATTCAGTGTTACCAACTTTCACAAATAAGGTACACCCTGGGCTGGTGGTAGTGAGTGTAGGGTCACTTCATATGAGCATTAGCAGAGTGTTTTAATATTTATAATGGAACAATCTTTTAAGGTGAAACAGCATCATGTAACGCTGCATTTTCAATAATTCTGTATTTGCACTGGAATAATTCTTTATCGCTACGTACAAAACAGCGATTAATTTTTCATTTCGAATAAGGAACTTTGAAAGTGTTCCATCTTCTCAGCCTTTAACTCTTACCTACTGATCTGTGCTGTTTGATATCAAAAATTCATTCCAGTCATTTAATCAGTTCCCACTCCTTTCTGTATGTTTGTGGTCTTTTTTTGATGTTGGACTAACGTTACACTCACTTGCTGTTTTAAGGCATGTGTTAACAACGCTCCCAGCGCTTGTAAGATATGGTTGTGACTCCTGCAAATCCTCCGGGTGCTGGTATATAACATTTTTTTATTTTTCCTACATTGTAAGTTCATACGAAAGTCACTCGGACTAAGAAGACACACAAGGAATCATGTAGTAAACTTAAAATGTAGATTTGCGGTTCTTTAAAGTAAGCACCTTTTTCTTGGTGTGCACAGCTGTATTCTCTTCATGCTTCATCAGGTGGTCTTGCATTTTCCAGAGGTGCTGAGTACTTGTTTGCTTTGCCTTCAATCTGCAGTCCAAATCCTTTCTAGTGTGCTCCTTCGTGGTCTGGTTGAATTCAATATCAATTTACACTGTAGGAAAAATAAAAATACTGAATGAAAAGGTGTTTTCAAACTTTTGACTGGTTCTGTACATAAGTGTATTCATATTGACAGATGAACTCGCACATGTTTTGCTGGTTTTTATTCAACTCTATAGCATAATGCTGCCACCTCCATGCTTCACCATAGCTTTATACGTATTTTTTTTTGCAGTCGTGTGTGCGTCTGCTTTGCAAAAGTATGACCATGCTGTTGAGTCTGCTAGAATTTAATATCGAAAAGCATGAACTAATCTTTGTTAAACTGAATGATTCCTACTAAATATTACGTATGAGTTAAACGGCTCAGTTGGTAGAGCGCGCGCTGCTGGAAAATGCCAGGAGCGACAGACCCGACCGGCGCATGCGCGCTGGCGCGACAGAGGGAAGAGTGTAATTCATGAGAAGCTATTAGAATTCAGCTCATACTGAGCGACGATCCGTTCAGTTGTCGCATAAGTAGTCTCTTGTTTGTGCTCAATACACGCGGTGTGTGTGGGTTACAATAATATAGTGAATATAGTAATATTTAATAATAATATAGTGAATTTATAAAAGCGATTAAATAAGATACAAATCGAATCATAACTATAATTGAGTTATGTGTGTTTTTGCTACTTTTCTGTTCTGCACATGAATGATACACAGAGCTATGTTTATTTATCCGTGATGAAGTCTCGGCTTCGGTTCAGCTGCCTGTGTGCGTTAATTCAGAACTGAGCCCCAGATGAGCCTGTAAGTTTGAGCAGCACGTGGTCCTTGCTCTGGCAAATTTCTAAAATCACGAAATTAAACTAGAGCGCTGCAAAGTGACGTCACGAGAGACTATAGTCTGAAACGTGTAGGAAAGTGCATGTGCGAAAGCCCCGGATCTAAAATAAGGCGTAAAAACCAGCCATTAGAGAGCACAAGCCAGTGTATTTCTAGTGTCGGTGCCAATCCCGGGTAAATAGTGAGGGTTGCGTCAGGAAGGGCACCCGGCGTAAAACATATGCCAAATCAATAATGCGAGTTCTTTGATGATAATTGACTCTCTGTGGCGACCCCTGATGAAGGGAGAAGCCGAAAGACAAAGAAGAAGAAGTCTAATGATTGAACGTGAAAAAGCTCAACGTGGTTTAATGCAATAAACATTGACCTAGTAACACCAAACCTCTCTTTTAGACTTTTTACTCATAATCAGACATATTATAGGCAAAATATTAACGTGGTTAATATTAATGTACGATGTACCTGAGGTTTAATGTACGGTGTACCTGAGGTTTAATGAAAGTGTAAGTGATACATTTTGCCACTATGATTTGCACACAGCAGAATTGGTCCTCTGCATTCAACCCATCCGTGCAGTGAAACACACACAAACACATACAGGTGAAGTGAGCACACGTGCCCAGAGCAGTGAGCTGCCAGCACAGCACCCGGGGAGCAACTGGGGGTTAGGTGCCTTGCTCAAGGGCACTTCAGTCATAACTTGTCGGTACTGGGAATCGAACCAGGGACCTTCCGGTCGCAAGGCTGGTTCCTTAACCACAAGCCGATGACTGCCCCATCCTAATGTACCTGAGGTTTAATGTACCTGAAGGCTAAATCACTTATCAGACAAACCAAAACAAAAGCCTTTCATTTCCCATACCATGTATTAAATTGTATAGATAAAGTAAACTTTCCCTCATATTCACTCTGGTTCATGCTGTTTTTCCGCTCTATATCTGAACATTTGTTCTTATTTGACGGGTGTTTTTTGACATTTAACCATTATTATTCCCACAGACAAATGTCCTGGCAACACAAGCGTTCTCACCATCAACCAACCAACATACAGCAGTGAAGAGTACTTACGATCAGTAGTAACTGAGAGAAGTTTGGTGTTCCTATAGGTCAAGTTTTAGTTAAGCCTTAACCTTATAATGTTTGAATGAGAATAAAAAGACCTAATTAATTTCATTTTGATTCACAAGTTCATCATTTCAGGGGTAGAAAGAACTTACACTTTATTGCCAAAAGTATTTGCTTGCCCATTCAAACGCTCGGAATCAGATGTTCTAATCCCTTCCATTGCCACAGGTGTATAAAATCAAGCACCTAGGCATGCAGACTGTCAAAGAATGGGTCACTCTCAGGACCGTAGTGAACTGCGTGGAACTGTGATAGGATGCCACCTGTGCATCCTACCAAATTTCAAATCGTGAAATTTAGTCGCTCTCAAATATTCCAGTCAACTGTCAGATGTATTATAAGAAAATGGAAGTGATTGGGAATGACAGCAACTCAGCCACGAAGTGGTAGGCCACATAAACTGACAGAGCGGGGTCAGAGGATGCTGACACACATAGTGCGAGGAGGTCACCAACTTTCTGCAGAGACAATCACTACAGACGCAGTAGAAAAAGCGCTAGATCGTGCGCTCTCTTCTCTCATTGATTATAAAGTTCAGTGTGACTTGGTGTGCGTGTAGAAGCGCTCACATGGTTTGATCAGCTACTCTCCACCTTTTCCTAGATCTCTCACTTAGCGACTCCAGATGTTAAGGATGAATTTAGAAGCAGCATCAGCAGCCCGATTAATAACAAAATGCTAATGGAAAGTATAAGTGATACATTTTTGCCACTATGTTTTACACACAGCGGAATTGGTCCTCTGCATTTAACCCATCCGTGCAGTGAAACACACACATAGACACACACTGGTGAAGTGAGCATATGTGCCTGGAGCAGCCATCACAGCACCCGGGGAGCAATTGGGGGTTAGGTGCCTTGCCCAATCTTAGTTTGATGGTTATTCAAAATGGTTTAAGAAACATCATGCAGGCTATTAACAGGTTGATCCACATTTTGAATAATTACAAGCTTGTGTGTATGAATATAACATTGTTCCTGTGTTGAAGACGACGTTAATAAACCAATAAACACTGAATAATTACAAGGCAGAGACTTTAGGGACAGACTCCACAAGGTAGCAGGCATCTTCCATATGCGAGTCCACCAATACCTGTTGCATTAGTGCTGCGAGTCTGCTTCTCTAGGTTGATTCACTTCTCTAACCGCAGGGGGCTGGCCACTGTGGCCTGTGTGACCACTGGCTGCATGTTAATGGTTCCTCCACTCTTGTACACATGTGATACTCTAGTGCATGCGTGCTGCTGGTGCTGAAACACCCCACACTTCCAGGTTCATCTATCTGCGGTCAGAGACCCTCAAGCTGCTAAATGGTCCATTCTGATGTACAGTGGACAAATCAACACCATATTAAGGGATCGTACAGTGGTGCTTGAACTTCTCAGTCAAGAACCAGATCCGGAATTTTACATGTAGCCTACACCATTATTTCCAGAGCCAAACTTTTATACATATGGAGCGTGTATTCACACACACACACACACAAACACACACACATCCTCAGTAGTATAAGTTTTTAAGTGCCCACACAATGTTCCTTTCAAATCAAGCAAATCCTTTCAAAACAAGCAAGGGCGAGTGCATAAAAACACTGCGAATTTTCAAACACGATGAAGCGTGATTGTATATCTCAATACACTCGATTCTCACACTCGATAAAATATGATGTACTATTTTCTTTTGTAAGGAACATTTAGGCACTGATCTACACATCCTAATTCTTTAAAGGAACAACATCTAAAGCGTTAAGTAAAATGTAATAAATACGCACAACAAAGCAGCACAAATTGTAGTTGCCAGATTTCGGAAAAAACTGCAAACATTCCGAAGTGCAAAATGTGTAAATTTTGGGCTTTTGCGCAACATTTTAACCAAGCGAATATACAGGGGTTAGACAATGAAACTGAAACACCTGTCATTTTAGTGTGGGAGGTTTCATGGCTAAATTGGACAA
>JAOUQV010000018.1:9313113-9325156 GCA_028565295.1 Aspidoras spilotus | reverse complement strand
GATTAAATGTACTTTGTTTAACCGAAACATGGATCAAAGCGGATGAGTTTATAGTATTAAATGAAGCTAGCCCTCCGAAATATAATTATATATCCCAGCCTCGTTTAACTGGTAGAGATGGAGGTGTAGCTGTTATCTATAATAATAATCTAGCCATCACACACAAAACTCAGGAAAAATTTAACTCGTTTGAGTCTGGGCCTGGATAACCCAGTGCACATTGTAAAGTTGTCCATCCATAACTGGATATTTAATGTTTACCAGTGAACATAAGCCAACCTGCCACGTGTTCCCATTCCTGTGATCGTCCAGTGAATTTACTTTTATTTATAAAAACAAAAACACATCCCTAATGGCAACCAGACAGATTCAAAATTATTTTAGATTATTACCCCTTTATGAATATTTGGTCTCCACCATGACATAAAACATATCACACACGAACCCGTTCCCCTCCGCACACACACACTGCATTCTATAAGCTTAACTTAGCAGTGCACGTGCAGTGACAACACAAACAATAACAACAATGTGCTAATAATAATAATAATAATAATAAAATAAATAAATAAACAAACGGGAGACGAGACAGAGACTTCGTCCCGGTTAGATCCATAAGCGCAAGAGAACGAATTTCTGCAGATAATTACTTGTAGTAGGAAACGAGTAAGATCTTACACTGACATTACACTATCAACTGCCACATGTCTCAGGTAGCCATGGCAACGTCCCAAACCATAATACTCTCAATCTAAGCTGTATACATCCCTACTGTATATTATTATTACACGACTATGCAAATTGTAAATTGGGACGTTTATAGGGGTTTATTGCGTAACACATTAGGTAAATGTCGTTTTTATTAGCAATGATGAAATGTCTAAGATCAATAACAAGCTAAAATTATACATGCAGGTTACCTGTATATATTTATTACCAGTGTTTACCCGGGCTCAGTCAGACTCATCTAAACACCGCAGACACTAAATCTGTTCCTAATATTGTGTTGCATGAACGATCAAATGCATTTAAATCAATTCCAAATGTTTTAAAACAAGTGTTTATTGTGCATCAAACTGCAAGCTGACATTCAGAGCCAAACAGGAAGCTCCAAAAACAGCCTTAGCTAGACTGCTAGCCATCAAACTTAGCAACATGACAAGCTAGCAACATAGCAATACCTCACAATAATAAATAACAACGAAAAATAATAAATGCTACTGAGTCTGGAGCATTGAAAGCAGACATTTCGGACCTGTTTGCCTCTGTAGAATAAGCGTTGTCTCTCCGGGTCAACATTGAAGATCTCCTGTATTTTGAGACGTAGGGACTCGATCTTGGTGAGTCGGGACAGATCGTCCACCGTCCGGGTCTCCGTCCCGTCTATAGTGCGGACCTGAATCCACATTGCCGCTTGGTGTAGCGCCGAATAACGGTCACCTTTAACCCAACGAAATAATTCGCTTTAATCCGGTTTTCGGGGCTCGTAGGGAGGGGAATATGGGGGGGCTCTGAGAGACAATGTTCACGTATCCATGCACACTCTTTTCCCTCTCTCCCTCTCTCTCTCTCTCACCCTCACTTACACGCTTCTCTGACTCTGTCTCCCTCAGCTTGAGGAGGCGTTACTCACTCAAAGCAATCACGTGGCACAAATAAGGGAGGGGGGACATGCACGCGGCGATACAATTTCGCGCCTTTTTAAAGACCACGCGCAGCTCTGAGGTAATTTATACATTAGCTTGTTGCTAAAACTGAATAAAACGATTTAATGTAAATCAACCATTATTGGAATCATACACTAAAATAAGGTACGTTTCTAAAAACTATGTTCCTCCTTATAGCTCACATAGGAAATAAAATATAAGAGCTTTTAAGAAATATGAAAACAAATTATGCCCCCAGTTGTTACCAGTCTCCCTGTCCATGCCACCGAAGAGCACCGAAAACAAGTTGTCCACGCAGTATTACATTCTTAAAAATATATGAATATTGGTGAATTATGTATGCAAGTGTGGGAAACTGGAATCTGGCCAAATGAATTGACATAGTGCTGTCCTCTCACAGCAAGAAGGTTTAAAACCCAGGTGGGACGTCTCTGGGAAATTCCTGTGTGGAGTTTGTATGTTCTTCCCTTGCTCATGTGCTCTGGTTTCCTCCCATATTCCAAAGACATGTACAAGTATGCTAAGTTATTTTTTATTTTTTTTGTAAAGTGGCCCTTTGTGGGTCATTGTGTATGTAGGCCATATGATGGATTAGCACCCGAATCCCTTTCTAGGGTTGAACCTGTCTTTGTGCACAGAATTGCCAGGTGGGCACTGGTTTGCCCGTGACCCTATGTGGATTAAGTGGAAGAATGAATGAATGAATGTATTTCTTATTTATTATATATGGTAGTATGATGTAGTAATCGTGGTACAAGCAGTAGTAGAAAATGGTGGGCCAAGGAAAAGTTTCCCGCCTACCACATAAAGGTAATAGGTATTTTACCAAGACCGACCCTGTAATAGTAGTTTTAAACAAGTTTTTAAGATTTTCAGCTGTTATGTGATGAGTGTGTTTTAATCAGGATTTGCTTGTACTTCCTGCATGTTCTTACAGAATAAGAACTTTAATTCTGGATCCTACCCTTATGCCTCTTCCACTTCATACTTGTCATTTTATAAATCTAATAAAATCACAGATAAAATAAAAAAAAGTAAATCATAGTGAACATAGACTATAACCGCAGCATTGTATTAAGTTAGCTGGTGTTAATTAAAAGAAAACGTGAAATACATTGTGTGTCAGACAAAGCATGGATGGGGAAAGGGAAAGGATTAGACCACGCTTATCGTTAGAATTTAAAAGACGTGCACTGATGGGATGAGGAGTGGTAAGAGTGCCCTCTGGTGGACAATCTTTAATTTGCTTAGACCTGCTGAGGTTGTAAACAAAAATTACCGCCAAAGATGAACAAATATTTCCCAGCACCCGAGAAAGGGAAGGATTACAGTGTAGCTCGAAAGTTTGTTAAAACATTAGAATTTAAAATAATGACCTAAAACCTAAAAGTAGATAAAGAAAACCCAGTTAAACAAATGAGACAAAAAATATATACTTTTTCATTTATTTATAGAGCCTATATAAAATGGACCCCAGGATAACTTCTAAGTATTTGAAGCCTTCTCTCACATTTGCTAATGTAAATGTTCATGATTCATGACAGGGTTGCAAGGAGAAAGCCACTGCTCTCCAAAAGGAACTTTGCTGCTTGTCTGCAGTTCACTATGTATCACATGGACAAGCCAGAAAGCTATTTGATGAATGTAGTGGATAGATACGAGCAAAATAGAACTTTTAGGTTTAAATAAGCGTTATGGAGAAAGGGAAAACACTGAATTTCAGCCAAGAAACCTGTACCATTAGTGAAAAATACTGGTGGTAGTATCATAGTGGACACATCAGATACTGAAAGCAAAAGCTCACATACTTGACAAATACAGGTGCATGTCAATAAATTGGAATATAACCAGTCATTGTACTGTATTTGAGTAATTCAGTACAATAAGTGAAACACATATATAGCTGCATTACAAAACACAGTGATCTATTTCAAGTGTTTATTTCTATTAATGATGATGATGGCTTACAGCCACTGAAAACCCAAAATTATCTGATAATTACAGTAAGTAATTTAAAACACTAGCAAAGGCTTCCTAAGCATTTAAAATGGTCTTTTGGAAGGACAAAAGTGTGGTAGAAAATATTGCACAAGTAACCACGAAAACGGAAGCCTTTAAAGGATGGGCAAGAAAAGGCCATGGGGAAATTCACAAGGAGTGGACTGCTGCCGCAGTCAGTGTTTCAAGAGCCACCACACAAGTACATATCCAAGACACGGGTTACAATTGTCACATTTCTTGTTTCAATCCACTCATGAGAGTCTGGAGGAAGAGTGGAGAGGCAGACAACCCAAACTGCTTGAGGTCAAGTGTGATGTTTCCACAATCAGTGATGGTTTGGGGAGTCGTGTCATCTACTAGTTTAGGTCTACTGTGTTATATCAAGACCAAAGTCAGTGCAGCCATCTACCAAGAAATTTGAGAGCACGTCGTGTTACCCTGTGCTTACAAGCTTTTTGGAGTCGGAAATTTTATTGTCCAGCAAGACCCGTCCACACTGTCAAAACACTAATACCTGCTTTAATACCCACAGTATCACTGTGCTTGATTGGCTAGCAAGAACACCAGACCTAAACCCCATAATCTATGCAGTAATTTGTGCAAAAGGAGCCCTAACCAAGTAGTAACCAAGAAATGTTGAAATAGATCAGTGTTTGTAACGAATCTATATAAATATAGGCTTCACTTTTTGTAACAAATTACTGAAATTAACGTTTATAATTTGATATGCACCTTTTTGTAATTAGATAATTTTCCAAAAATAACTTGCACTGCAGTTTTGGTTGATACAATTATGAAGCTGAGCAGGTAATGCTGTAGTTTAACAATAGGTAAGGTATGCGAATACCACACTGCACAGATACCCTGCAAGTAAAAACAAGGTTCTATACATGACTTTGCGTGTCATGTGGACACTTACAGAGAAACAATTTCACTGTTAAACACGTCCTACTACATGGGCATATCAAGTTTACAACATCAAGACTAAAACAAAAAAGTTGAAGTTATAGAAGACTGAAACCAAGTGAAGGTTTCTTTAAAAAAGTGGCATATTTGTAAAATATTGAACAAAATTGCTTTTATTTTAACCAATTTGATCTTGACATTTCCATAAATACATTGCGAGGGACACATTCAGAATGCAGATTTAATGTTGTTCTGAACAGTAAGACACATGCCACGTTAAGTTCATTTTTTTTTATCCATTTATTTCACAACACTAAAGCTGGGAACATCAACATAGCCAAATAATGACCAGGGAAAAAATTCCATCATAAGACAAGCTTAAAAATGCACAAAAAGAGCAGGCAATGAAGCCACTTTGGCATTGTACCAATTGCCACCCAACAGGTTAGGCACACAAATGATAGATACTTTAGCGCTTACATTATGCCTTGTGAAGCTTACTAGTCCTACTCGGCTTGCAATGGACCGAGATTCAGAACTTACAAGTCACAATATCCAATTTCTTTCTCAGTTCACTTCCAGTATTTATTTTTGTTCAGGTGTGAGCATGAAGCCAAACAAAATGCAGTGTTGAACAGTACCTAAATAAACAGTGTAAACTGAATGACATTACTGATGTACATTCAAATAAAGCAAAGAATTTAAGGTTTTGAGAATTACAACATACTAATGACTTTTACACAATGATTATAAAAGCTAAATAAAACTAAATAAATGATGAAGGAATGATAAATGAATAGAGAAAGGAATATTTGCGTGCAATACAACAATAAATCAGCTTTATTACAATAACTAAAGCAGAAAAAGTGAAGGAAACAGGAAAAGATGCAATTGGCGTAAGGGTGGGAAATGAGGAAATCTAATCTTCATCCGATGAATCTCTATCGAAGTTGTAGGCCATGAAGAAAATGTCAGGTCGAGGAGGGACAGGGGAACGGCCCGGACTCACAACCTCAAAGCCCAGGAAACTAAACGTACGCACCAACTTGGCTACACAGAAAAACATAACACTTAATTTTTTTAAACCCTGTCAAATATACCACATTGAACTGTCAAATACTAGTAAATGATAGCAGTGATTAGATGGTACATACCTCGATCGTCTCGGTTCTTGTAAAAGCAAACAAACACGCTGGTGACCTTTAAATGTTCTTCAGCAAACTCCAGCAGAGATGCAAAGCTAAGAATGAAAAAGAAATATCCAATGCAAATTATATTCAAGAATTACATTTTCCAATAGTCACTTTTAGCCTAAACTTCTCATTTTGAACGTGAGCCAGCCACTCACCTCTCCTTGCTGCCCTCTGGAAGTGGCTCGCAAGGAATCTCTATGAAAAGAGCTTCGCTGCGTACTGCCGCCTCCCAACTTATCACACGAGAGACAGTGGGGCGGCTGAGGAAGTGCAGCGTTGCTGGGCGACCACCTCCAGCAGGACGTTCTATCACACTTAACTTCCTGTCCTGAGAATAAAAACACTAATGTATTAAAATGAGGACATTCAAGTCTGCAAGTCAAGCATGTCAATGTGATGAACTAACCAATAAATTACAAAAAGCAGAACAAAAACAGAATTCACTTTCTGAATATTCTGTCTTAGCTATGATATTGATTCACTGGCGGCATCACAGACCAATATGTAGGAATTAAACTCTAATGGTTTTTTCTCCTCACCGTGTAGAGTGGCCGAGTTGAGGGAGAGTGATCCCGTGTGCCATTCCCTCGCCCACCTGGGATCTTCAGGGGTGGGAGAGGGGCATCAGGAACACCACAGAGGCCCGGGACCAGGAGTACTACTACAGTTTAGAGACAGACTACAAAGAAACAAAAATACCAGAGAGTGTTACTTTTACAAAGAAAAACTAAACTTTGTTCATCTCCAAATCCGAGTTTAATAAAAATCAAATGCCACTGACGAGATGTGCATAACACGTTAATGGCATTAATGTTTCTTTTAGAACAAGTTCATGTCTTAGATTTGTATAATCACATTTTATTGGCTAAGTGGCCAAGAGTCAGGATCACCAGGTTACCAAACACTTGCAGTTTATAAGTAATCCTACTAAGCATCTAAAGCTCAATTCGTTTCACTACCACACAACAGCAACCATTATATAACAATCTCAAGACCAATTTAAGGCTATAGAACCATCCAGTCCCTAAAATGACCTCACCAGGTAAATGTTAAACGTTATTCATCAGAGAATGACATTAGCAGGCAAGCGCCACCAGTCTTTTCATTCTGGTTACCATAGCAACACTTAGAATGGAAAACACAATGATCGGGAATTTTCATTATAAAAATCATAATTCATAAGATTGTAATCTGCAGGCAGGAAAAGGGCCATTTATATTGTGCATATAAAATATTTTAAGCACAAGCATCTAATGCCTTAAACAGCACATTTTTTGATTACTTGGAAGGAAATTATTCTCTGCATTTAATCCATCGAGGCTTGAACACCCAGAGCAATGTGCAGCCCCCAATGAGGCTCAGGTGGAGCAGTTGGGTGCCTTGCTCAATGGCACTTCAGCCATGACTTGCTTAGAACGAGCAAACCACATGACTAGGATTTCATTTCGCTCTCGTGTATAGAAGCATGTTATACCAGGAACAGGACTAAAATTTTTCGGGTATTCACAACACATGGCATTTCAACTGCTTTTGCTCAGTTTGTGCCACAGCTCGGTTGCATATCACACACGCAAGGAAAAAAAACAAACCCAAATGCACTACCCTGCAACCCAAAACAATGGCTTATTTTTTCCTTCCACTGGCTACAGTCTTATGAGTGCTATAGACTTGGTGCAGTAAATCAGAGACGAAAGGAACAGTATGAGGAACAGCACACCGCAAGCTTATTCAAATAAACTCAAAGCTGCATTTGTGACATTCCCCCTTCACATTCTACAGTTACACTGAGAATACAATGTTGATTATATGAGAAAAATAAACAGGTTAGACGTGACAAATGGCCAGTTTTTTTTTTTATTGTATACTTTAGGGCAGGCACGAGGAGTGATTACAGTAGTTTTTACAGCATAATGTACAGAGCTTTATTGTTTATTAGCTATAATGCATACACACACATGTATGCATGTACATACTTACACAAATAAATGAATTGTAGCTAAATGACAAAGCTCTGTACAGTGTGCTGTAGGAAACCTGTAATCACACACCTCGTGCCTGCCATAAAATATGACAAACCACCCATTTGTAAAGTCTAACCTGTTTATCTTTCTCAAATATTAAAAATGGTATCCTCTGTGTAACTTGGTGTAGAATGTGAATTATTTATATATATATATTGTTTACCGGTTTAAAGATATAAGAAGATTCAAAACAAAGGGGTAAAAAGTAGCAAAAAGTGGTCACGCATGGAGATGTCAATCATGACGTCACAGCACCACGAGAAACCTGTGACGCAACTGTCAAGTAACGAGGCCTCATGTTAGCTCACTTCAGTAGCAGCATTTGGACAATCAGACAATTAACCCGAGATATTATTTATGAGCTAGAATATGATTTACAAAGTGGTAGTATCAGTTATAGAGATGACGAAAACTAAGTAAACCCATCTAGTTAGCAAATCGCATCTCTTGTTCAAACAAAAACCTCGTTAATGCTAGCAGGCTAATCCTATTAACTACCCAGTCATCTAGGTATATGACTTAAATATTAAAAGAAATATTAAGAAAATTTAATTCTTGTAAAAATAAAAAAATAAATAAAAAATACGTATAAAAACTGACAGTAAACCATGACGACAACACGGCCATTATTAAAATCCGTTATATTATCTTCATGGCTAACATACAAAAAACATTACTGAAAAAACGCTAAAATTAAAATGATCTTTAAAATAAATTAACTAACGGAGAGAAAATGATGTCCAGGGAGACATGTTTCTATAGAATAGTATCAGTAGTGCAGATTCAACACCCTTCCCCCCACCCTTCCCCCACTACAGTGTCCTCTTTCGTACTTACTTGGTAATCATGTCAGAAAGATTATTACTATTTAAAGCATCCATTTGTGTTTGAAACTGAGGTTTTCCTTCTTTTTCACGAGCGAAACAATGACTGTTGAGTATCCGCTGGAGGTTGGATTTGACCATCCGGCCTCGGAGGAGTTCACAGCGTGCCGACTATCTCTCAGCTCTTGGAGTGAAAAAAAAAATTCTCGTCGCCTCGGTGTCGCTCTTTAAAAAACAACGGCCGCGTTCCAAAACGACACACTGCGTAACGCGCACGCGCCAGGTCGCCTATCGAACGCGGGTGTTGGTATTGCCTTAATAGAACGCGAAGGTAGTGAACAAGGAGGCGATTATGACGTTGCTTCTGTTTCCTACGAAAAGACGCAGACAGTGGAAAATTACTGAGAGCTGCAGATAAAAACACAGGAAGCAGAGCTGAATAAATTCGTCATACATCATCAGTTGCAGGGAAGAAATAGTGTGAACTGTTCGGGAAGACGCTTGTTCTAAATACTTTAATTTTTTATTCAGGGTTTTAAATTTAATTGCATTTAAATTAGTTTTCCTAACTATATTACACGCTGCTTTCTCTCAATAAAGTCTATTAAGTTTATAAAACAATATTTAAAATGTGTGAGAAAAGTGTTTGATCTTAGAATTCTTTTATTTTTTATTTTTGCTTGTTTGTGTACTTTTACATTTAAACTCCAGTTCTGAGCTGGGGTGGCACAGTGGCGCACTGGTAGTTCTGCCGCCTCTCCGGGTGCTCAGGTTAACTCCCGAAGACAAGCATGCTAGATAATTGGTGTCTCTAAATTGGCCCTCAGTGTGTGACTGTGTGTGCCCCACGATGATGATAGTGCCCAGAGTTACTGGATGAGACATGATCCCCTGTAGATTAAGAGGGAGAAAATGAACGAATGAAAGTTACGTGTTACTACGATGTGTTTGAAAGTGCTTTTTAAAAAAATCCAGTTATCACAACTAACATACACTCACCTGGAACTTTATTAGATACACCTGTTCAATTGCGTCTCAACAAAAATATCTAATCAGCCAAACACATGGCTGCATCACAGTGCATTTAGACATTTAGAGGTGGTCGAGACAACTTGCTGAAGTACAAACTGAACACCAGAATGGTTAAAAAATACAAGGAATGGACACAAATGCCTTGTTGATGTGAGAAGTCAGAGAATGATTCGTTTGAGATGATATAAAGAAGAAATAGTAGCAGAAAACTGCCCTCTAGTTCCCTTCATTATGGCAGGATCGACACGACACGACACGACAAGACAAGACAGGGCAAAGGGCAAAGGGCTGGGGACCAAGAGATCGCTGGTTCGAACCCCACTCTAGGCAAGTCATGGTTAAAGTGCCGTTGAGCAAAGCACCCAATCCCCAACTGCTCCCCGTGCACCTCAGTGGGGGCAGCACACTGCTCCAGGTGTTCTTCCCTGGATGGCTTAAATACAGAGAAAGAATTTCCCTACAGGGGTCAATAAAGTTTCACTTATTATTATTATTTTGTCAAGAATCGGTCTTCACAACTATATAAAGACATCCCCCACACAGACAAACCAAGAAGCTTTATTAAAAGACATAAAGGCATTTGGTCAGCCGTGGCTAAATAGATAGGGTAGAAGGCTGGGACCAAGATATCGCCGGTTTGATCCCCAATCTAGGCAAGTCATGGCTGAAGTGCATCCAACCCCCAACTGCTTGCCGTTCGCCTCAGTGAGGGCAGCACATGGCTCTGGGTGTTCACACCTGGATGGGTAAATGCAGATAAGAATTTCCCTCTGGGGATCAATAAAAGTAATCAAACTCAAATCAACCCATTCTACTTGCCTAAATGCACCCATGTGATTGGCTGATTCGATATGTGTTAACAAGCAATTAAACAGGTATACCTAATAAAGTGGCCAGTGTGTATATATACACAAAATATTTATAAATGCAAAAACTATGAAATCTAATAAAATGCAATAAAATTCTTTACCCACTGTTCCTTACATGGTAGCAGGTGAGTGTGTAAAATGTGAAGCCCTCTTGGTGATCCCCCAGTAGGTGGAACAGTTTGTCCAGGCCTGGAAGGAAGTTTAAGTCGGGGATGGTATCGGAGAAGATGTGTTGGCACCTAGTACACTGGGTGAGGAAGTACAGTGGCTTCTCTTCTGTACTGATAGTACATTGCTGCCACAACCGCTCCTCTCGGGGTAACAACAACCATGTGAGTGCCCCGTCTCAATGGCCAGCTCGTGGTGCTCAGTTTGTACCTGTACTTATATAGTGCGTAGATACTGTACTGCTGTACTGTAGGGTCTGTTTAGAGCCATATACGTTTTACTCTGGAGTTTAATTTCAGTTCCAGATAATTCAGATATTTACTTCTGGGTTGTGTCTAACTTGTTTATTCCAACTAAGTTTGCAGGTTTTTTCCTGTCCCTGAGTCCTTAGTGTTTTACTGTGTCTTAGTGATGTGTTAATGTTAGTGATTTGTGCGTGTGTGTGTGTTAGTGGTGTATCAGTACAGTGACTCTGGACCAGTTGGAGAAAGCTGCTGATATCTTTGCTCAGCTTTTGGTGTTTCAGGGCTTTATAATGATACGATTTGGACTCGCTGTCTTTTAAACGTTTCCAGAAATTGTTTGCTCTTCTCAGTTCGCACAAGTTTTCTCAGGGTATTCCGATTTCCTCCCACATTCCAAAGCCATTCATGATAGGTTAATTCATTCATTCATTTTCTGTGCCCGCTTAATCCTAGTTTTAGCAATGAAAGAGCTGTAAATCATAATGTCATGCGGTTTAACTTATCTACCTTCAACAACTCAAATGTATTCAGTAATTTTACCTTCATTCCTAAAGTATTTACACTTCATGCAGTGTCACGACATTTCTGATGTGACTACATGTGACTATATGTGACTACATGTGACTCTTCACCGTACTCCACCTACTAAGGATACAAATGCATAAGCACCGATTCAGTCATGGCAGCTCTGCTATTGCTCATAGGTGTGTAAAAATCTGGCAACCTTCTTAAACAAACACACTGGTCTCCTTTTAAAATAAACATGTACCTTGTGCTATGACATGTCCAGCTAGCACTTAAGTGGAAATGTCCCATAAGCTACGTGACAAAATGCATATCGCCCCCTAATGGAAGAGAGAGGAAGGATTGAAAACTCAAAATGTTGGATCACTAGGTGTCAGTGATAGCTTAATAAACAACCTTCATGTCTGATTACTGGATTTGTTATAATAATAATAATAATAATAATAACAATAACCAATATTCATTAATGCTAGTATGTAAATTCTTTGCAATTAACCCACCTCGAATCTTCTTCCTCTTTCGTCCTCTCCCTTTTATCAGGGGTCGCCACAGCGTGTCAATCTTTTCCACCTCACTCTGTCCCCTGCATCTT
>JAOUQV010000018.1:9265843-9277238 GCA_028565295.1 Aspidoras spilotus | reverse complement strand
CAAAAGAGGACAAATTGTTGGTGCACGTCTTGCTGGCACATCTGTGACCAAGACAGCAAGTCTTTGTGATGTATCAATATCACTGTGCAAGACTTGTATGTGTCATTCCCAAGAGGAATTGACGCTGTATTGGCCGAAAAATGAGGCCCTACACCATACTTATAAATACAGTGATACTCTAGTTATTAAACTAGGTATTGGTACTTTTGACAGTATGGACAGGTGTCAAGTTCTGCTGGACAATGAAATTTCTATCTCTAAAAAGCTTGTCGGAAGAGGGAAGCATGAAGTGCTCTAAAATGTCCTGGTAGATAGCTGTGCTGACTTTGGTCTTGATATAACACAGTGGACCTACACTAGCAGATGACATGGTTCCCCAAACCATCACTGACTGTGGAAATATCACCTCAAGCAGTTTGGATTGTGTGCCTCTCCATTCTTCCTCCAGACTCTGGGACCTTGATTTCCAAATGAAATGCAAAACTTACTTTAATCTGAAAACAACACATTGGTCCACAGTCTAGTTCTTTTTCTCCCTGGCCCAGTTAAGACACTTCTGGCATTGTCTCTTGTTCATGAGTGGTTTGATACAAAGGAATGCGACAGTTGTAGCCTATGTCCTGGATATGACTGTGTGTAGTGGCTCTTGAAGCACTGACTCCAGCAGCAGTCTACTTCTTGTGAATCCTCAACAAGCCTTTTCTTGACGATCCTTTCAAGGCTGCGGTTATCTCGGCTGCGGTTATCTCGGCTGCGGTTATCTCGGCTGCTTGTGGAACTTCTACCACACTTTTTTCCTTGTACTTAACTTTCCAATAATATACTTGGATACAGCACTCTGTGAACAGTTAGCTTATTTAGCAATAAACTTTTGGTGGAGGAGCAGTGAGCAGCCAGCACAGCGCCCGGGGAGCAACTGGGGGTTAGGTGGCTTGCCCAAGGGCACTTCAGCCATGACTTGTCGGTACTTGGAATCGAACCAGGGACTTTCCAGACGCTGGTTCTTTAACCACAAGCCTACGACTGCCCCTAGTAAACCAGACTAAGGGACCATTTAAACACTTAGAAAGAATGTAATAGATCACTGTATTTGGTCTAAATCTATATAATGTATGCATTTTACAGTTTGTATTGAGTTACTGAAATAAATGAACTTTTTGATGATATATTAATTTATTGAGGCGCATCGGTGTTTATGAACATTTTATCTCTAACCAGCCATTGGAAAGCAGTGTATTTCTAGTGCTGAATAAATAAATTAAGTGTGATTGTTATACTGTACATTCATTTGTAGGAAGGAAAGGTTCAGAGTTCAGCTGGTGTCTCTTTTATAGGACAAAAATATATTATTAATTCATCATATTCTCATTAATGACTGCTGAACCTCGCGCGCTCCCTCTGCTGCCTGCTGCTGTCCAAAAAACTTCATGTCTGCTCTTCCTGCTTCTTCTCTTCCTTCTTCTTCTTCAGCGCATGTGTGTGTGTGTGTGTGTGTGTGTGTAGTGGGAACCGGACGGACGGATCTCGGGTCATCTGCAGCTGCGGCGCGCGCACGCGGAGGGCGCAGGAGGAGGCGGAGGGAGAAAATGGCGGCCATCAACTAGAGCAGGACACACGGGGACAAGTCGGGGAAGAAGATCCGAAATAGTGAGTAAAGCGCAATAACCTGGGACAAAATGCGATAGTGTGGAGAATTCCACAGTGTGTTTGGTGGTCCGTCACGCGCCGACGGTACGTGCGCGCGTGTGTTTGCGTGCTTTATTTGGAAATCGAAGCTCGGTGTTGGGGGGAAAAAAGCCTGCGAAGGAGGTCCCGATCAGTCCGCTCTCGATCAGTCTGTCTGTCTGTCTTCATGTTTTTTGTTTAGCAAATGGTGGATGGTGGTGTTCGTAAAGATCTAGAGAAGCTTGAGTTGAACCGGAGAATTATTCAAGTAAAGTAGGCGGAGATCTTCCTGTTCGTTTCGTCTAACAATCTTGAGTATATAAATCTCTCTAATGTGCGTGTGTTTTGTTTAGATCATCTTCTAGAGCTTTGATTGAGGACTTTGGAGAAGGAATCTGTCCTAAAGAGCTTTATTTGTCTGGCGTGTGTGTGTGCGCGCGCGCTCGCGAGGAAGAGAAGAAGGAGAAGCCATTGCGCTTCTTTTCTGCTCTTTCTCTCCTGTGGGATCGTCCATTAAGCGACAGTCAGTGTGTGGCTTGCATTTCAGTAGCGCCTCTCCACGTCCACACACACACAGAGTACAAATAGCCAATGATTCTGCTCCCTGACGTTCAGCATGAACATAATCTGAATGGTTTTTCATGCTCTCCCTCATGTGGATGGATGGAAGAGGTGGTAAAAAAGTGAAGTGTTTGGACTTCCTCCTTCTCCTCCTCCTCCTCCTTCTTCCTCGTCTTCATCTTTGTCCGTCTCGGGTGTCTTTTTGGATGTGCTGTCAGGTAGGGCATTATTCTCAGTAAAATGGAGGAAGGCGGATGAGTCTCCGAGGAGAGACAGAAAGAAAGAAAGGAAGGAGGAGGAGTGAGACAGGAGAACAAAGGTTGACTTCTCTTCTCTGGCTTCTGCTCTCGCTTGGACGAGGAACCTCACGTAGCAGGGTGTTCGAGTAAACATGTTCCTTTTTTCTGGTTTTAGCAGGGTTTAAGGCTTCATCTGAGCTTTAGGATGATCTCAGGTTGTTGTTCTCAATGGTGGTGTTTGTGTCTGTGTTTGTTGGTGTGTAGTGAGGTTCCGTTTTTCTTTCTTTTTTCTTTTTTTGGGGGAATTATTTTTTCAGTGAATGGAAGCCGAGATGGTGGTCGTCACATTCTGTTGCGGATTAGGTTAGAATGTTAATGCAGCCATGTTCATGCTGACGTTCAACCAGTAGTGGCCTTCATGTGTCTAGTGAGAAGTTTTCAAACTTCCTGGTTGTACTTTTGTGTTTTAAACCTCATTATGGTTTTGAATTGATTAGAAAATAAAATGTTTTTATTAATTCATTTTATATATATACATTTTACATGGTTATGGATATTACTGGTCTACATCAGGTTCCTGTTGTGGTTCTTCATGGCATTTTAACGTATTAGCATGACCGTTCGAATGCATTTTAGTGCTATTTTAGCTTCTTCTCTGATTTTTAAACGCTTTAAGATGCTACAAGTTCTATTTGAAGTTGAAATTGACATTTTCTTATTGAAGTCTAAATCTTTTTTACACATTATAACTTGCTGTATTAAGCTATTTGCAAATTTTAATAAATTAGCATACATGCTAGTAAACATTTGAGTGCTTACTGATTGTAACATTGTGCAGTATATTGTTCTTAGCAGTTTAAAAAAAAATCTAAAACTCTGGAATTGTTTAAAATTACATGAAAATGTTAAATACATTTAAATTTAATTAATTTCTTGTTGGTATTCTGGGATCTAAAAGACATTGTTCTAGTTATGTTGCGACGTTCCTGATTGATTTGAGCATGGATTGAATTTTAGTGTATTATTGTGTGTGTGTGTGTGTGCGCGCGCGCTTGTGCTCTTGCTCACATACGTTTGCTCCTGCAATAAGTCTGGTCAGTGTAGAAACCTGCTGACACTGAGATCACTGCGACAACTGAGGACAAGCTTTTAAGATTCAAAATGGAGGATATGTGTCTGTGTGTATGCTATACGAGTTTTACTAATGAAACTTCACGCGTGTGCTTGATACAGTTTGCAAGATTATGACAAAACCAAGGAATTTTGATGTTCTGTCCTGTCAAGTGTAGAATTTATATCTAGTATCTTACCGCAGCTGAGTGGAAACCTGTAAATACACTTAAAATATCTCAATAATGACCATCTTAATTGGACCCGTCATTGTACACATACTGCGCACTTTAATACAGTGTAGTGTGTGTTTGTGCCATGTCAGCATAGCTTCGTTCTGCCAACCTGCCTGTCCAGTTTGAACATGTTCCCCTGCAGTGTCTTCATGTTCCTCACTTGTGTGGAATTTCAGATTTCGAGAAGCTGAATGGAGACGTTGGAGCAATATCTAAGGAACAAGTGTTCCCTGCTGTAAAATTCCTTTTGCTAGCCTGCTAGGTGAATTTTATAAGAACATTTCTACTGTAGTTTTAATTCACCTGTTCACCTTGTATGCGTACAATGCATACTATATCTAGGTATATTTTGGATAATCATCCAAAGACCGAAAGATGATGAAGAAGAATCTCTTCTTGTAAAAATCACACACTCTCTTCTTGACCGTCTGTGTCTCATTTGCTTACAGAATTTACTGAATACTTTTGTATGTCTGCCATCTACTAATATAATGTTTGTGCCACTGCATGTCACACCATCTCAAGAATAAGTCATTCATCCTTGGCGTAATAGTTGGCAAGGTTTCTTTTTCCTTCACGTATTAATTCTGTTTGTTTTAACTATACGTTTGTTTATTGGGGCTAAATATTTACATTCTCACTTCATCTCTGTTCTCTGCATGTTCTCCCATGATTGTCAGATGACTTTTTCATGCAGATCATGTGTTGTGCAAGCAATGCTGCAGTGTCAGATGCCACTGCACCACTCATTCTTTAGCTTAATCTTCATGCAGATCTTTAGTGCCATTTGGTGATTTGATGCATTGCCTTTATCCGAGTTTTATCTGTGAGTCTTCCTGGTGTTGGAGATCTTGTCTTGACTTCCACAGCTCCACTTAAATGACTTCATAACATTTCAGGCAGTGGAAAGTTCAAGATGAAACTGCTTTGATATCTTTTTATTGGCTTCGTCTGCATTGTAAAGATCAGTTAGCTTCATTTTCATATCCTCTGTCAGCTGCTTGGAGAAAGCCATGGTTGTTCAGCATTTGCACAAAGTTTGACCTGTTAAAGAATGTAGTATTGTTTGTCATCAGCTGACTGTTCATAATGACATTGCTTGCCTTCAGTAATGACGCCAACTTGGCGTTTTGCTTGAATACGGTACAACTTTTGCCTCGGAGGTTGTGTTTTTCATTTATCTTTTCTGTCTTCTGACAGTTAAACCACAAGGTGTACGTTATTTCCTGGATACTTCCCTGTTGGATTTCTTAGTTACACCTTTACCTTCGACTCTCCGCTCTGACGCGCAAAACCTGTCCTGTAAAAGTTAATCGACCGTCCTTTCAGAAATCATATAAATATCTGCACTGGGTTTTTAATCCAGATGCAGAACATTCACTATAAAAACCTCTCTGAATGAGGAGTTACTATAGAAACTATAATGCTATGACATGTTTAAGGACAAAACTATAAACCCGTGATTTGCAGCGACTCTGATGTCTAAATATCTGTAATTGAACTTAAATCAACACCTTCTGTCCACTCGGAACCATTCAACAGCCCAGTAAAGCTGAGTAAATTAAAATATTGTATTATGCCGTTAAATAGAGCTCTTAAACAACCCATATTATTTGACCGGCTTATTTGAGCACTCTGGACTGTAGGTGTGTTGGTGGCTTAGGATTATTTCATTCACGCTGCCGTAATAGTAATATTAATAATACAATTAATAATATAGATGTGCAGTTCCTTAAGAATATACCAGTGTGATTACAGCGCTCTGTGTGTTAATGCACGATGTTTCATTATAGGTTCTGGTGAGAGATTAATAAATAATAAATAACATTTTTTGTCACATTCATTGTCCAACAATTCATGGTACATCATGCACTGAAATGCTTTACTGAAGGGACAGCTGCATTACAGCTCCCTTGTAGCAATTAGTGTTAAGGTCCTTTCTTGAAGAGCCAACAGTGGACACTGGCAGGGTTGAACTGCCGATATTCCATTCAGTAACCCAGATCTATTCTTTGCTCTGAGTCCAGAGAGATCCTGATGAAAAGTATAAATTGAATACTAAATATAATAATACTTTTATAACCATATATTATATTGAATAGCAAAAAAAATTAATTGTTAAATTTACAAAACTAAATGCATTTTAAAGACAATTCACAGGGTGAATCCTGGTATCAGGGTCATGTCTGGTTTCAGAAAATAAGTTGTAGTTTACTGCAGTAAATTAAGTAAATTTCTGGGTGGAGTTTACCTGTTCTCCCTGTGCTTGCGTGGATTTACTCCGGGCACTCCTGTTTCCGACCCGCAGTCATTGTCATGCGTGTGTGTACATGTAAATGTATATAAGTATATGACATTGTGTATAAGATGTGAAATTTCTTATGAGCATGATCTTTTAAAATGGCCATTGTTGCTGAACATGACTTTGATCCATAAACAATACTACAGTATTTTAGGCTGAATGAAGAGGTGTATGCTTGTCCTGTTTGGTGGTTTGTGACACAGCCGAGTACAAAATTACAATTATGATGTTTAAACACGTATACAACATCAGACCGTTCCTATTATATAGACAGCACAATGAGAAAAACACAGAATATAGAGAAATAGAAGCTACGTTGTTAACCATCTTGAGTGTGAAAATACCTGCATGAATACTTGTACAACACAGAACTCATTATTTCTCACATACATTGCATGCTAATATTTACTCGCCTTCATAACTTACCAACATACTCATAACTTTAATATTAAAATGATTTAAAATGTGATATTTTAGATTTCAGTGTCCAAAATCGATTTGTTGCTAAATGACCATTTACCAGTTTTAGCTTACAGGTCATTTATTCTTGTGAGATATCCAACAAGATTTAGCTCATGACATGAGGCTTATATTTAGATTAAATTTAATATAAAGTCCCTTTTTTCCTGAAATGTCTTATTTTCTTTTGAATATTTTGTAGAGGGGGGAGAGAGACAGAGCGAGGTAGACAAAAGGGGGGGGGAGAGCGCGGCAGGGAGAGGGAGATGAAGAAATTAATTATGATGTACAGTATGTTTGTGTGAGAGACATAAAGAATGTACAGAGTATGTATTTCTGTTTCTCTGTCACTCTTTGATGATGTCATCATTCTGCACCGCTTTAGACTGTGGAATAGGGACAGGAGGTGCCGGAATCACTATTCCTTTGTGTGTGTGTGTACAAGTTCCGGAAATATGAAAAGTTGTGTTGTGTTCTGTATTGGGTGGGACATCACGATTTATGGGCAATTTTGTAAAAAAAAAAGCTGCAGTCCTGTATTCCAATCATGCATGGGAAGCGACTAGGTTCAGCTATTTCTCCCTCCGCTACCACCATTAGCTAACCCCAACCACCCCCCAGCGAACACCGGTTAAACGGATTAAACACTTGGTAAATGTTATTGACATTGCAAGCTGATTTATTGAGTGAGGTGAGTGCGTAATTGTTTTTAATTTTCAGAACAGTTTATACCTTTTATAATGTGATAACATGAACAGCCACCGGCCACTTTATTAGGTACACCTTTATTGGGAAGCCATAATTTCAACAAAGGCATTTTCAATTTTATCCACACAACTGCATCCTTACCGGATTTTCTTTCTGACTGTTGTCACTTAAATCACTTTTTCTCCCCATTCTGATGCTTGGTTTGCAGTTCAGCAAGTCGTCTTGTCCACCTCTGCATGCCTGAATACAAAAAATGTGAAAATAACTTGAATCTCTTTAAACATATACCATTTTAAACTAAAAAATAACTTCCATCTCTCGTCGATGAAACTGTATTTCCACAATTTTGGCTTTTGGCTTCTTTTTGCTCAATGGCATCTTCATTGAAATCAAATTGCAGCCAAATGATCCATTTGAGTTCCATATTTAACTCCTCCATGATGTTCACTTGTTGAGTCACGTGACTAGATACGTTGTAGTGTGTTCTTAAAGGAACAGTACATTATACATGCAAAGAGGTTAATTTCCTAACTTGTTAAGAAACTAGAAACTATTGGATTTATTTACAGGTTTAATTTAGATTCTATGTAATTTTCAGTGTGTGTTTCAACTCTGTTAACCTCAAGACCCCACTGACTTGTGCCAGTGAGTCTGTTTAGGGGAATGAACCTGATTGGTTTTCTGAATGCTGTTATGGCTGACAGGAAGTAGGATGTACATTCACAACTTTATCACATGTATGTAAAGATCTGCTTTATAGATTAATGCAGATTTATGAATGGAGATTCACTTGAAAGAGGTCCTGAATAGTCTGTTGTAACATTCATTAGGATGATGCGAGGTGAACCCAAAAAATCGGCTAAATACCTTGATATCTTTGCAATTGAGAACATGGAGGCTAAGAATTAGAAGCTTAAAGGTTCTCTCAGAGTAATAGAGGAAGAAGTGCAACCCATTTGTTACAATGCGTTCACTTTAAAAAAACATACAGGAAAAGGGCTCTGTAAGGTGGTTATAGACCGAGGGATAGATAAGAGAGGTAAATGTGTATTTAGTTAAGTTAATACAATATTATATAATAATAATTTTGACAATCTCCAGAGTGAATCTCCCTGTTTTATTTGTGAACATTTCAAGTAATTACATTGAAAGTTTATTTTATTGTACATTTAGTAACTTTTGTAGAACCTTAGACTTCAAACCTTGCATCAGACCACAATAAAGTGGTTTTACATGGTCCTTTTAAGTAGCAGCTTGATAAATCGTCAATGTATATTATCACAAAAATATAAACGTTGGACAGTAAGATGGTGGACGTTTCCCTGACAAGAAAATGAAGCTCGCTGGTTTAGTTTAAGCTAAAAATACAGGTAATGCAGGCGACACCAAGCTAAATTGTAGGCTATAGGCATCCATTACCTGCTAGCTGCACTAGCCTCAGTTTGAAATTATAGAAGACTGCTTCAAACTGTGGAAAAGTGAAAACTAAGCTGCTTTTAAGAAGCAAAATGATGGTTAAAAAAATAGCTGAGATCATTTATTCTTGGATAAAAACAAGCTGTTGTGTGTGAAACACTCTGCACTTCCTAGTGTTACTGAATGGAGAAGTGGCGAGAATGCAAGCCATCCTTTCAGAGAAACAGCAGTGTTCTGTAGGAGAGGAACGTTCACCTCTTTCACTTCCGCTTCACCTCTAAAGACTCGCTGATCTCCAAATAGATTAAACATTCAACAAGTTCTGTCACTTCTTCAGGATTAATAAAATCATTCAGGCTTCAGAGTTCAGCTCTGATGATAAGTCAGCATCTAGGAACATTGCCGATCCATGAAACTAAACCATAAAAGTTCTTAGAACTAGCGCTCGCTCTCTGCTATTAATGTTAGTTTGCTCTAATATATAAATATATAGACCTCAGTATTAGTTTAGGGAGAAGTGGATGTGTCATCACAGCTGATTATTACAAGTAAGACTTAATTTTAGATAAATAATAGAATGAATCAGGCATTCAGCACATTTTAAATAGTGTTTAAAAAATGCTCATTTTCTAATCTACTCCATTTAATTTCAAGGCCACTCCTTTGTTATTGAAATTGTGCAAAGTAACTAAACCTCATGACACACGAAAACATGCGAAATCGGCTACATGATCAAACTGCAGTACTGATTGTAAAAGCATACAATCATGTTGAGCGCAACCTCTTGTAAAGTTTATGATTTTATGTATCAGGATATAAAAAATATCTGCTCCTTAGAAAGATTTCAAATGAGCGAAATACCCTCAGATGAACAACACACCACATATTATACCATTTCATTATTTATTTAAAAGAAAATGCAACAAAAAGACCCCCTATGACTCGGTAGCTTTAGCATCTGTATAACTTTATAATTCTCTCGCTATTCTTTATAATGTTGCTTCACGTCTGGTCTTCGTCTGGGTCATTGCAACACCCTTTAAAATTTGCTGGTGTCCTATTGTGAGACCCCTTTTTTAATAGTTGGCCTCACATTTGACTCGTTGAGTTTTCTCTTGACTCTTAGTTGATACAGTGGCTGCAGGGTGCCCAAGTACCGGGACTGCAAACAAGGTCAAATAATACCACTCCATGTCATTCTTGATATTATGCGGCATGGGTACTGGTAGGCTGTGTTTGGTTTTGGCCGACCATGGCACTGTGCGTTATAATGACCAATATTGTTCTACAAGTTGTGTTCTACATTGCAGATTTGCAAACTTAAACCATACTATTATGTTCTTTTTAGAAAATGGAGGCTTTCTTCTGGAAACTCTTCCTAATAAGCCATACATGCTTGGTACATCATTAATTCTCCGGTCATGAACATATTAATTCAATATGCTTAATGAGACCTGTACAATCTCATGCGGGTTTGGATCTTTATTTTCTCTCAACAGTGCTCAGTCGGAACTTTTTCTTGGGACGTCTAGTCCTGGGAAGATTGGCAGCTGTTTTCCACTTGTGAATAATCACTGTATAATGATTGATTCAAAATAGTTTGTAAATGGATTTATAATCCTTTCCAGATTTATGGAACCAATTGCTGATCTTGGCTCCTTTGAACCGAGTTAACACATACCTGAATGCACCAGATTTGTAAAATGCCATAGCGTCTGCTATGGTAGAGTTGGTCACACTCTATACTCTTTATCATCGGCATCTGGCTAAAGTTGTGTTTATTTTGTCTTTTTTTTTTTAGATCAAATAATGACATGGTAAGGGTCAGTTGTATATTGTTCACTTGGGTTTTTAGTTACCTAATTTTAGGATTTTCTGAGGAACGGATATTTTTTTTTGTCCTGATGTGTAAAACCGCATCATTTTAAGAGGGGTGTAATTAACTTTTTCCCATGAATTAATCGTGTATATCCTTTAAGATGCAGAAACTTTCTAATAACCATGCAACAAAACTAACAGACTTTCTGTACACTGAGGCAAGATATAAAGGTTATTCATTGGCTACATTATCTCCAGCGTAGTTTAGAACTCATCATAGATCCGAATGTCCTGGAAACCTTATATCATTACAGAAAACCACTGGCAATTGAAGCGAATAATATTTTAGGTTATTTATTTATTCATTTTTTTTGTAGGACAACCGATGAACTAATGACAGGGTCATGGATTATGGATTATATTCCTGAAATACACAACTACAATTTTTGGGTGGTGGGTTTTGTTAACATAGCTGATGCAAGTTCTTGACCACCATCATACTCCTCAGAGCTTTCTTTTCTTCTTTCCTCACTTGTTGTACACTTGTGACACTTGGGTTTGTTGGCCAATAAAACTGGAAGAAAAACTAAAAAAATTTACAGACTTTAGAAAGTTTAGTGCACTAGGGTTTGTACGTAATAGTATAATAAGACCCCACATATTTACTGAAGTAGTTTGGGGGTTTGAGAAACAGCCAGAGGGTAACAGCTCATCGCTATGGCTTTGCTAAAATCTTTGCTAACTATCTAGGTCAACATGGGTGATACAGATTTGAGAAGCTACAGTATTTGGTGTGTGTGCAGGAATCTGTATCATAACAAAGGGTGTGTTTTGTGGTGTGTGTCTTTCATCGATGTCCTCTCGATCCCAAACAATGCATG
>JAOUQV010000018.1:9250883-9261160 GCA_028565295.1 Aspidoras spilotus | reverse complement strand
GAGGAGCAAGTCAGGAAACGTTTTCCTCCACCAGCATCACGTAGTGACCTGGCCACTATCCTGAAAGAAGAATGGTTAAAATCCTTCTGACCACTGTGCAAGACTTGTACGTGTCATTCCTAAGATGAATTGAGGCTGTATTGGCCACAATAGGAGGCCCTACACCATACTTTGATTTATTTGATTCAGATTCCTGATTGACTGTAATTTTAATGCCCCTGACCCTTCACATTTAATGTTTTGATAAAAGTAAGAAAAAAAATAAAAATGCACCAATCCTGACACTATGCATTGTATATGGATGTCAAATGACCCGTCTTAGAGGATAAGGAGACATTAGATTACTTAATGATGTGATCTCATCGAGCACTGGATGTTATTTTTATCTCGTCAGTTTGGTTTCCATTTGTTAACGAATACAGAGCTATATATTGCTTTCACTCATCACAGTTTGCCTGTGATATTAAAATAAGGGAAAGGAAAAGTCAGTAAGCTTCCCCAGTCACTGCTGTGCAGGTTCAAATATGTCATGTCCTACACCATCATCGCTTTGCGGGATAGGCGTGAGGCTGACTCGGCTGTGAGGGCAGTTTAATGACAAAAGTTAGCCTACCCCAAGTTTTTGGATGGTGGGAGGAAACTGGAACACCAGGAGGAAAGCTACACGAGCACGGGTAGAACAGAAAAGGACCTTCCTGTCACAGACAGCTGTGAAGTGTTGGTGCTAAGCACTATATCAGTGTTGCTCTCCTAAATGCATTGCATTAGGTCTTTTGTGGAAAAAATGGCTGCCCCACTTTGCATAAAGGAAACGTGTCATGCAGTGGTGGTTTTGTTTGTTTTTTATAACGGTGCTGATATTTTTTTTAAGACTTTGTTCACAGTATGTAGAAGTGTTTTGTCAAATCGGTGCCCAAGAATGTATAGAGAAGTTCAAGTAAAGTCGCCGGATCCCCGTCCATATCCACGACTGAGGACAACACTGAGAGTAAAGACAGTGTTGTGTTCGTATCTCAGCTCATCCTAAAACATTTTTAAATGAGGGAATGCAAAAGCTTGTTGTCAGACGGGCAAGGTCCCGTCAGCAGGGTGCCAGAGTGCAGATAATTTTTGCCTCACCTTTGTATCAAAGTAGGCAGCAATTGAAGTTATCTTCAAATCCAGGACAACTAAGATTCATTCTTTCAATTCCATTGTCCAGAATCTCAGTAACGAAATGTGGCTTTGAGTTCCTCTCATGTTCTTTAGCAGAGCATGGTGTTAAAACCCAGAGCTACTGCTGAATCTATAACCAGATATTTTTGACAAAAATGTTGTTGAGCCAACATCAATTTTTGCTTTCACAAGCACCAGTGTGAAGAAAACAGCAGGCAGATGTGAAGATCTTTGCTGGAGGTTATTCCATGCCATGTGTGTAATAGGATAGTGAGCTTCAGGGAGGGAGCGTGTGTGGAGGAACAAAAAAAAAAGGAACAAGGCCCTCTTCATAGCCTTGAGGAGCACAAAATGGTGGACAGATAAATGTTAGCTGTGCTGAAATGGACTCGCTCTGAGGCGGAACAGGCTGAGGGTCACCTCCACTTCTGATATACAGATCTGTTTAAGCTGTCTTCCTGTCAGGAGAAAGCGCACGTGTGCAGAGATGGAAATTGTTCCATGGCCGACAAAACAAATTACATTTACTAGGACGGGATAGACAGCTGTCTTCTAAAGATCTTTGTTTTCAGACAAATCTGAAGGCTCATGTGTTTCCAGTGCTTACTGAATGAGAACAACTTTAAATATTTTACCACAGATAGTGTGATTTATATGGTAGAAGCCGCTGCGTTCTGACTTAATGACTACACTTGTACCTCCGGTTCAGAACATTTTGACAGTTGATGAATGAATAAATGAATGGCCAAATGATCATGTAAATGTAGTCACATTACAGTTGAATTCCTAAACCTGACTGACTGGCAGGTGTGTGCCAGGTGTTACGTATTTAAAATGTGCTTATGCTATTCCATTATTATTTGTTTTAATAGTAACAAGTCATTCACAGAAACTTGCTTGGCGATAATCGTGAACACTGTCCGACCGAAGTCAGAATATTATTTCCATCATTTATCTATTTTTAACTTTAATGGCTGTGTGGACCATTATATAAAAAATATAACACACTTATGCATAAATAAATAATACGCCTGACTTCAAACTGCCGACCCGCCCTAATTTTAAAGCTCCTGGCTCTAAAATTGTACAGTGTTTCTAATGGGGGAAAATTTTTTTAATATGGCATCGATCCCTGGCCCCATGTTTTAAACATGGATGCTGCATGATGTCGCATTGCCAATAATAAAACACCATAGGAAGCAGCGAAATTTTAAATGTCGAGTAGTGTACAGTAAATTCGGTTGCCATTTATTAATTAATAATATATTTTATTAAAGATGTTTGTCATTTCATACAATGTTTGTTAACTTGACATGTTGTATAAGAATAAAAACATATATATTTTACTATCCTAGCTTTATGTATTTGTTAATGTCTCTACGGTCCATCCTTATATTTTGAAACAATATTATTGCAGTGTGATCTAAAATAATTTTAATTACCAGTGGTGGTCTGTCAAGTGGTCGTCTGGCAAGGCCCATCTCTGCTGGCTTGAACACAAGTAAAATCAATAAATTTAGTATAGGACCACAAAGCTACCAAGCCTTTCTATAGTTGGGGGGGAAATAAGTTTGTTTGCCACTTTTAATCCAGTAACTAGAAGTGTTAAATCTGACTCACAGCCTCTGGGGAGCATTGCAAATTGCATCATTGGCAATTGTGTACAAGCAATTATTTTTGAAACGAGAATGCCTGGCTCTCAGTATCCACTCTAATTCATCCCAAAGACGTTCTATTAGGCTAAGGTCAGGAGTCATCCAGACCAGACTCTGTCATCCATGCCTTTATGGACCTTGCTTTGTGACATGTTGTAAGAGGAAGGGGACAACTCTAAACTGTTCCCACAAAGTTGGGAGGATGGAATTGCCCAAAATGTCTTGGTATGCTGAAGCATTCATACACCTGTGATTGCAACACTGCATTTCTGTATAATATTAAAGGTTTCTAAATCTGTGGCATGATACTGACTGTATTAAGATGTTGATTAATTCAGATTAACACAGCACTGAAAAGAGAAAGTGATCTATTTTCCTCCGCATTTGACCCACCTGTGCAGTGAAATGCACACATAGGCACAAACTAGTGAAGTGAGCACAAATGCCTGGAGCAGTGAGCAGCCACCACAATGCCTGCGGAGCAACCGGGGTTAGGTTCCTTGCCCAAGTACACTTCAGCTGAATAACGACGTACTGGTAATCGAACTGAGACCTTCCAGTCACAAGGCCAGTTCTTAACCACAAGACTATGACTGCACGCCTAGTTGCAAAAAGCATGATCTGCCACTCAATATCAGTAATGGAAATTTTCTAGAAGTCTGGCTACGTTATTATAAAAGCATGTATGCGTATAGTGCTTTTCGTGTTTTTTTAGTGAATAAGGACCCATTAAGATGTTTGATGTGCTGTTAATAGATGTTTGTTAATGGATTATCATTATAATTGTTGGTTATTTGCTGCATAATAAGTGTAATAACACTCCAGACAATTCTACTTAAGTATTTATGTGCAATTTGGATTTTTGTCTGCTTATATAACTTTTTGTTGTAATGTTATGAAAGCCATCAAACAACTTCTTCTCTAGTTGGTTCTTTTTACCTCTTGCAAATTATTATGGAAAAAAAATGAATTTTTAGACTCTCTTCTATCCCGAATCATTTTTCATGGAATTAAACACATGTCACTTACAGATTCTTTCACATAGTTCTGACTGGAAACTCCTTCCATCAAATTACATCCGAGATCTTAGATTAATCTTCATGATTTACCATAGGAAAGGAAGCACACACCAATTGTAAGAGATCACAAAGCTAGTATTATCATTAAAATACATACATTCCTGCCAAATTAATCTCCCAAAATCTTTAAATAATTTCTATCTTTTATTTTCTATTTCTCTATTTTGTTATTAGCAGAGGTAGAACTGATACCTTCCTTTTGTGTGTGCGCACGCATGCATGCAAGTATGCGAGTGTTGGTGTTCCATTCAGATGTCATAACTGGTTAATGGTTGACCCAGTTCAGGTCTACTACCATCTGCTCTAAAAGGGATTTGCTGGGGAAGATTATAGCAGATACAGCAGGAGGCCAAGAACACCGGCTTACAAATATTAGAAGATCTTGTATAATTTGTAGATGTTCGACTCCTTCTTCGAGGCTCTCATAACAATGCTAACCTGCTGTGATTCACATTGCGTATTGGATTGCGTTCTTTGTCTGGTGTTGTATTCATAAAGTAGAAGGAAGAGATGAAGAAGGAAAAGATGAGCAGATGATGAGTTTGTTTTAATTACTTGAGGCCCGGACTATTTGTTGTTCTATTATGTTTCTGAGTGTTAGTCACTGTCCTTATATATTTGGCTCTTGCTTAATCCCAGTGGTTTAGACCCATTTTGCTGGGATTCTGTCTCTTTTAACCTGAGTACTCCCCAGTAAGTTTTACAAGTGTTATATATGCACTACTAGTCTAAAGTTTGGACTTTATCCAATGACCTTCTTGTTCAGTTGGTTTCTTTATTGTAATAATTTGTACGTTATAGATTAATATTTAAGACATCAAAAGTATAATTTTCAAAGTAGCCCATTTTTGCATTGACGCACACTTTTGCCATTCTCTCTGTGAGCTTCCTGTGGTGTCGGCTGAAATAGTTTTTACATTTGACAGGTTTGTCTTGTCAATGGTTAATTTGTAGAATTTCTTGCCTGTTCAGTGTTTTTGGGATTATCCGTTGTGTAGGGTCATCAAACTAAAAGTGGTTGAATTGGGGGGACTCTAAAGTATAAACCATATTCTGGTTTGATTACCACCTTCTTTGTTTACTTTATAGAAATGTCACCTAATAATTTTGCTGTCTTCAATATTGATCTAGAAGCTTATAAAAGTAAAGTTTAAAAAATAATAAGAGTCTGAACTTCTGACTGTTACTGTAGATTATATAGCAAATACAGCACTAAATATTTATTTCAAAATATCAAACCTATTGCCTCTTGCCAAGGGGGATCTTGGCATCTGGGCAGCTCAAGCTCTCCCAAGCTTATGCCATATGAACAGGGGACTTCATAGATGCAGGGCTAGTAAATGTCCTATGGGCTCTCCAGCAAAGTTATGTGCCTTGTTTTAACTTATTGTACTTGTTGTTTGTGAATATTCTTGAAATATCTGTATCTTATGTTTTTTAAATAATGCATGTATGAATTGTTTGGTCTGTCTGGTGTTTGAGGGGTTCCTTGCCAGCACAGATTATTTCAAATAACCCTACAGCATCTCGACTAAATTCAAGAGCTCTCTGTTTGTTTCTTTTGATCCATTCCTTCGTGGCTTTCCTTAAACATAATGTTTTGAGTCATTTTCATATTTCATGGGCCACCTCTTACGTTTTTAAGCAGATGAATACCTCTGATACTATGGAGAATTCTTATTGGTCTCTTTGGTGGAGAGATTCTTTCTTCACAAATGGTAAGAAGTTTTGACTGCAAACTCCTTCCATCACAGTATACTATATTTCCAAAAGGATTCGCTCAGGTGCCTTGACTCGCATATGAGTATCATATATGAGTATGAGTATATCACTAATACGTTTTGTGAAGTCACACACTGTTTGACGTGAAGGCTTGGCTCTCAGTCTCCGCTCTAATTAATCCCAAAGATGTTCTTACGGGTTAAGGTCGGGACTCAAATTCATCCACACCATGTCTTTATGGACCTTGCTTTGTGCACTGGTGCACAGTCATGTTGAAAGAGGAAGGGGCCAGTTCCAAACTGTTCCCACAACGTTGGTAACATGGAATTGTCCAAAATGTCCTGGTATGCTGAAGGATTCATACACCTTTGGCCATGAAAGTGATTGGAACACTTTCAATTTGGATATGTGAGCAAATAATTTTGGAAATATAGTGTATATTATATAGTGCACATTGTTACTCAATTTACTGAGGTTAATCTGTACAATTTACCATAATAGAAAAGAAAAAAAGAATAGGATCTTGTTCTCAGTGCTGTGTTTGGTTTGCAACAAACATGGCTTCTGTTACTTTGCCCAAAGTATACATCTTTAAATTAATCTGTCCAAAGCACCTTATGCAGGTCTTTGTATAAGATTTTCTCTGGGAAACATTAGTCTTGCCATGCTTTTTGTTTTGGGGACCATAAGAGTTTTCTCCTTGCACATCGACCATGAAAGTTTGTGTAATCTTCAGATTCAACTTTGCCCATAACTACCTGTAGGTCTCATGATGTAATTTTAGATTTGTTGCAGATTTCATTATGCATCTTCTAGCCGCCTTTGGGGCTCATCTTGCTAGGATGTCCTGACCTGGCCATATTGGTCAGTTGTTTAAAATGTTCTCCACTTGTAAATTATTTCCCAGACATTGGAATGGCTGGTTTCTAATCAATGATTTTACATTTGTAAACATGAAATTTCTATTGAAAATGATGCACAGAAATATCAGTCAGTAAAGCGTACAACATGTTGCATTAAAGACTACATGTCAGACAAAAAACAAACAAACAAACAAACAAAAACATGATGGATAATTGTTGGTTTTGCTTTGTGTGTCTGTTAAAGTTCCAAACTGTGGCAAATTCTCCAAGGTGCTTTGTAAAACTTAGCAGATAATTAGCTTATAAAACGACACCAATTGCACATTTGAACACTATAGTTTCTTCTTTCTTTAGTTTCATCATGTTCACTGCACTTTATAGTGTTTTCTAGTAGTTTCTGTAGAAACATATCAACTATGTTTAAATGGATCCTTATTCTACAGCATGTCTGCATTTTTCTGAGACTTTCGCAGTATTACACAGTTACTAGCTGCTGATTTTTACAAAACAACTTGTAGATACTGGTACAGTTCTTCTGGAGACTTTCCATATTGGACTTTTATTATGTAATAGGTTTTACATCAGCGTCACACGTTTTGTTTTTGATGGAACTCTAGCAGTTTGTGTAAATTGACTTGATAATACAGGTGTCATAAAGGTTAAGACCTATAAACATGTTGTTGTCTTCTTTCCGCCTTTTCTCATTATTAGGTTTTGCTCTGTCCTCTGCATCTTATGCTCTCACACTCGCTACCTGCATATCTATATTGATCACAATAATATATCTTCTCTTTGGTCTTCTGCCTCCTGACTGGCAGCTCTATCTATAACATCCCTCTACAAATATATCCACTGTCCCTCCTCTGCACATGTCTAAACCATCTCAGTCTGCCCTCTCAAAATTTTTCTCCCAATTTCCCAACTGTGTTGTTCCTCAATGTTCTTATTTCTAATCCTGTCTTTCCTGGTCACTCCCAGAGCCTCAACATCTTAAGCTCTGCCACTTTCAGCTCTGCTTCCTGTTTCTTAGTCAGTGCCACGGTCTCCAAAACATACAAGAAGACTGGTCTCACTACTCTCTTTAAACCTTTCCTTTTAGTTTTTTCACAAGAATTCATGCCTGACCTTATCTGCTAGTCTGTCCATTACAAGAAGGGACTTGATCCCTGATGCAATCCCACCTTCAACTAAAAGTTATGTTACTCCTACAGCACATTTTACCTCTGTAATTCTGTTCTCATTCATTTCCTGAACCAGTCTAACATACTGTTTAGCCTCTCCAGTCTTCCTCATGCAACACCACAGTTCCTCCCTTGGCACACTGTCATAATCTTTCTCTAAATCCACAAAGACACAGAGGAGCTCTTTCTGACCTTCTCTATACTTCATCAGCATTCTCAAAGCAAAAAGCGCATCTGTGGTGCACTCTCTTGGCACGAAACCATACTGCTGCTCACAAACAGTCACCTCTTGTCTAATCCTAGCTTCCACAGCTCCTATAAGAAAGTATTGTCCTAAAAATAAACAGACCTTTGCAGAGTAATATATGTATTTATATTGGTCTACATGTGAATAAATCAGAAGCTCGGTGGCAGGAACTTGGTCGTTGATGATGCAAAGGCCTCAGTTTGCATGGGTAAATCACTTCATGCAAAAAGTGTGTGGTGTTTATTGGCAGCCACATGCAGTACTCCCTGATTCCATTTGTATATTTAGTAGGAGTTCCAGCACACCTGGTATATTCCAATCAAAACTTGAAATGATATAAAAGAATAAAGATATAATGTGTTGTGTTTTATTTTTAAATGCACTGGATATGTCTGTCTAAAGACAGTGTGCATTCATATTATTGCTGAGATGTTGAACTACAATAGTGCCAGCTATAATAACCCAATATGAGGAGATTATTTTCATACTTGGGGATCTGGTTGATTCAGGTAAAACAGACCATTATTTCTTTACCTAAAGAATATCTACATTTACAGTAAACATTGAGAGATTCCCTTTGAGTCCCATGGGAGATTGAAAGACTGCTGTAGGAAGCAACATGACGGTCAACTTCAAACACAAATCTCAAAAGCTTTGATTGTAACAGCTATAACTGAGAATGTCCATTTTGTAAAATGGCAACTTTAGGATGTAAAGATGAGTATGTCCCAGTTCTAGTCTTCCACAATTTATTTACAGTTGCAAGCAAATAGTTTATAACTTATATGGCAGTTTATTCCCTGGACATGGTTCAGATGAAGAACATTTCTGGATGAATTGATGAGTTAAGAAGGAAAAGTCTAAATGGGTATAAAACTAATATTTTTAGGAATGTTCTGTACAATGTTCCCTAGTTATAAAGGCTTTTAGTCTGTAAGGTTACAGCTGTATGAATGTAATTACCAAAGGTTATATACATTTGTGTTCAAAATAATAGCAGTGTGTTTAAAAATGTGAGTAAAAAGGTCAGTCATGGCTGAAGTGCCCTTGGGCAAGGCACCTAAACCCCAGTTGCTTCCCGGCGCTAGTATAGGTTTTTCATGCACTGGGAACACTGCACATTCCTTTATATATCTTAAATTTAACAAAAATAATGTATTAAACTTGAATTACTTTTAAAGTGAATAAAAATAAATATTGGCCTGTTTAATATATGTGCTCGAGTGTGTTGAGAGTGTACCGTGGCTTGAATGAATGACTTCACTAATTGAAATTCACACTGCTGTTATTTTGAGCACGCCCCATTCAATTATTTTATTATTCACACAGACTAGAAGCATGCACAGAATCTGTTGGTTTTTTATGACTCTGCTACACACCTACTGATTAAATTATGTGCCATGTAGTAATACGATATCTACCTAAACCAGGGATTGATCTGGTTAGTCATGTTGTACTGCTATTAATTTGAACACAACTTGATAAAGGTCATAGTACAAAGTAAACAGGAAGAGACTAGATAAAACTACATGTCTCGTTTCTGTGCCTTCACACTGTGTTTTAAAGATCCCACAGTTAAGACAAAGAGAATAGAACATTTTAAGGGGAAATTAAAAAGACAGGTGGGTGAAAGTCATTTCCTAGACCAGGGCTTTCTAACTTTTTTACTGAGGGTTGCATATGGAAAAATAGACAAAGGGCCAGGCGACTCACTAGATTTTAGGTATATCTGCTCACCTCTTGCATATTTAATTTAGCAAAAAAATTTTTTTTAATGTTGGTACATTATGCAAATGAACCACTTGCTTTGTCGTGTCTTTTTTAATTTTATTTTTAAACCTAAGAGGTACAATATATAGTCGGGTGTAATTTCTATATATGGGCCATATTCCACTATGTTTTTGAATATTGCTGCTGGACAATTATAAATGTACCCCGGTCTGCATTTTTCACAGTCTTGGACACTTTTTTTTGTTTTTAAATGAAAGTAACTTGAGCTTGTACAGAAACTACAGTGTGTACAGAAAGTATTCTGACCCCTTTATATATTGTACTCTTTGTTTCATTTCAGCTATTTGCTAAAATCATTATTTCTACATATTTCTCATTATGTACACTCAGTGCTCCATCTTGACTGAAAAATACAGAAATGTAGACATTTTTCCAAATTTATATAAAAAAAAACCCTTTGTAGACCCCTTGTTCAGTATTGAGTATTGATCCTTGCAAATCCTCTCAAGTACCGTCAGGTTGGATGGTGAAAATTGTGGACAGCCATTTTCAAGTCTCTCCAGGGACGCTCAATTAGGTTTAGGTCAGGGCTTTGGCTGAATGGTTACAGAGTTATTCCGAAGCCACTTCTTTGTCATTTTACC
>JAOUQV010000018.1:9171893-9182882 GCA_028565295.1 Aspidoras spilotus | reverse complement strand
GTTTCACTGCACAGATGGGTTAAATGCAGAGGACCAATTCCACTGTGTGCAAACATAGTGGCAAAATGTATCACTTTGACTTTCAAGAAGACTTTGATGAAGAAAGCAAGCTCAAGCAAATTCAATATTTTATGGTGATAATGTTTACAAAGTATTTACAGGAAGTGATTATTGTGTTACAGATTCAGAATCTGAATCTGAATAGTGTGAAATGGTACCATGCAGAAACTAACCCCATGCAAGACCCTCTCTTCTTTTGCCTGAAATAAAGATAGCCCTTTGATTTAATGCAATCGATAAATTAGAACGGTAAAATCAACCAGGTCCATTTTCTAATGATCATTTATACAAGTAGAAAAACAAAATTAGTAAACTGGTCTTATAGTTGTGAAACAAAAAAATGACCATCTGCCATACCAGGTTTCATTGTGGTTAGAGGTTGTACTACAGCTGCAAATCAGAAAAAGCTGGGATACTATAGAAAATCAAATGAACAAAGCAAAGCATTTCTTACATTTACTTAGACTTTTATCATATTGCAGAGAGTAAAAGCCAAGAGCAGGAATGGATATATACTGTATTGAGTGGGTAGTGCTGTCACCTCACAGCAAGAAGAACCTGGGTTCAAATTTCTGGGTGGAATGACTCAGGAAGTTTTTGTGTGGAGTTTGCATGTTCTCGCCTCGTTTACACACGCATGTAACGTTTATTGGTGTCTCTAAAGTGACCCTTATTCTGTGAATGTATGCGAGATGCCTTGTCTAGTGTTATTCCTGCACTTGTGTCCAGTTTTGGCCTGCGACCCTGTTTGTATTAAGTGCAAGATGATGAATGCATTAATAAATGAAATAAAATAAAACAGACACAACATGACGTTTCTTGGGTTCATGGTATATGTTACTTTAATTTACACATTTACATCAATATTTACATCAAATATTTTAATAACCATAATTGAAAATGGTAAAAGAATGAACTTCATGAACATCTGTTCCAGAGCACTGCTTAGAGACTCAGCCCTGCTATGTCTGAGTCTTTCCAAAAGTGATTCACTGACATTTAATGATGTGTTCGTAATGAAACCAAACATCACAATGCAGGAAGTTTAATGGTTATTAAACACACTTGCACATATTTGTTCTTGGTCCTTACATTACACATATTTACACACAGCACAAAGACACCAGCACACACTAGCATGGGAACAAATAACCTTGATCTGAATAGTTCCTGTATGGAAAGTGATTCTATAATAGTGAGATGAAGAACACAAACAACCTGGAGTGCTTCTTCCATTTCTGCTTTTGGACACACTCTGTAATTAGCTCATTAAACAAAGACCCAAAATTGTAAACAAGACATTTAAGTGAATGAAATTCCAGCCACAACAGTTTGTGATCTATTGAAAAATAAGAACAGAACACAACAGGAACACAACAATTATTATTATTATTATTATTATTATTATTATTGTTGTTTTACTTATTTTGTTTTACAAATTGTTGGTGGTGCTGGGAAGGACCTGGGTTTGATCCAGGTAGGCCATTAGGAATATTTTTGTGTGGAACATGTTCTGCCCGTGTTGGCTTGGGTTTTCTCTAGGTGATCTGGTTTCCTCCTGCATTCCAAGGACATGCATGATAAAGCATCTCTAAAGCGGTTCTTAATGTGTGTGTGACTCTATGTTTGTGTGTTTGTGTGCCCGACAATAGAGTGGTGACCCTGTCCAGATATGATCCTGCCCTTGTGCCCAGTTTGGTGGAAGTGGAAATGGATGAATGAATGTAGATTGCAAACTAATGAAGACTTTAGTTTCCTGACCTTTCTGTATTGATAAGTCATAAACAGTATCTACCAAGCATGCTACATGAAGGTTTTAGTTTAGCAGGGCATTCTACATTCTCCATTATGATTCAAATGTCTCTTGGTTCAGTTTTGCCCAGTCTGGGAAGTCCTCCGAATTTTATCATAAAATCATACTGTACTCCATACTGTACTCACATTCATGTTGTTATACTGAATACCAGAACAGCTGCGATTTGCTGGGTACATCAGGTGAAGATATTCGGGTGAGTCAACCTTGGCCTTTCTGTGTGGCAATTGCAGGTTCTTCTCTTGCTTATATGTTTTATGTAGCTAGCATTGTGTATGTACAGTATATAACCTTGTTCCTAAACAAATAAACAATAAGCAAAAAAATAATATAGAGTAATAGACATTTCAGACATTAATGTGCTCTGCTAGCAGAAATAGGTCCTGAGCAAGCACCGCTCACATTCTAGCTGGAAAATCTGCATATTATAATAATGGAGGGAATGACATTCATCTTGTCTGACAGTATTTTAATGTTAATAATGCCTGCCTGCTCCTTTTGGCTACTCCCAATTGGGGATCACCACAGAAGCTCATTTGTCCGCATGACTGATTTGGCACAAGTTTTACACTGGATGCCTTTGCTGATGCAACCCTCCTATTTAGACGGTTTAGTTGTTGCACACAAACCAACATTCATGTTGCAGACACTGGGATTTGATCACAGGTACTGCAGCTTCTGGCTACAGCTCTCTTTAACTTACTGAGGTATTCAGTCTGCTTTAATGTTAATATGGCAAAGGGAAAAAATATATAAGTATCTTAAGGATGAGTATAAATCAGGTCAGTTCACAGTGTGTGTCCAGTGTCCCTATGTCATCTCATGTCATTTGCCGTCCAGACGTATTCAGGCATTTGAGAACAAGTTCATTTGGAAGTTGTTGAAGGTCTCATGGACAAAAATGATGACCACTGAGCAATTCTACATGATGGCCAGAACAGTAAAGAAGTTACTGAACCACACTAAACTGAACTCACGCTGAATAATACATCTCCATTAACAGTGCATCCAGTGTAACTGGAGGTCTGGCTATCGTCTAGCTCAGTGGTTAAAACACTGGCTGGAAGGTTATGAGTTCAGACCCTACCACTGCCAAGCTGCCCCTGTTGGGCTTTTTGAGTTGAGGGTTACGACTTCTACCCTTCAACACCCGTCAAGTCAATCTGGATAATAGCATCTTCTAAATGCTGGTAATGTAAATTTAACAGGCAAGCTTTATATTTGAAGCCAGAAATTCTATTCCTGATATGTATTGTGTGCTCTGTCCACTAATGATCTCATTAACACCAGTGTAGCATCAGATTTGTATGACTTTCAGGGCAGTTGACTTTTACATGCCTAACACAGTCTAAAGATTGATCAAGGTGAAGCATCCTAGTACAGTTACAGGATATGCAGTACGTGCTCGGTAAGCCGCCCGACCAATCATATTATTTTCTGAAACTAAATGCTGTCTAATTATGTTTAATTTACCAATTAGATGTTTAAAATATTTTTGTAGCTGTAAAAACAACAGAACTTTAGTTTTCTGGAAGTAAAGTGGCAGCAGAACATTCATGAATGCTTTTGTGGAACTTTACAGTATAACTGCTTAAAAGAAAGTGCACGAAATGTGTGTCTGAAACACTAAACGTGCACCTTTAATTCTCAGCAAACATACTCTTTAAATATTTACACCCCCCCACACACACACACACATTTAATAAGTTGTAAAAAGTTATGCATACAAATCTCCAAGGATAAGAAAATGTCCAAGTTATGTCTTTATGTGTGTGTGTGTGAGTGTGTGTGTGTGTGTTTGTGTGAAGAGCAAACATGACTCTATGTTGCTTCATCCTGTTGCTTCAGGATCTTTTCTATTTGACTCAATCAACAATCAGCTTTCACATTTACACAGACACACACATACAATACGACTACTTATTTTTATTATTTAAATAATCACTTATTAAAATATCCGGCAGTCTCGTCATTCTTCCTAAACACACAACACAATTTGTAGTACAGTTCCAAAACTCAGGGAACGCCCTCCCGAATGGTCCTGTGTTTAACATGTAGTGCACTGTATAACAAGCACAGGTCAGGCTCACAATACAGGACAACTATTGATGGAATCCTAGTTGTTCTTCTGGCTCCTAACTGGACCATAAATAAGAGATTTAATAACCACTGAATTATAAGAAAACTAAATAAGACAATAATTTAGATTTTCTAAGGGAAATATGATAGCGCTTGAAATGAGGTAGGACATAACAGTTCTAATAACCAAAGAGATTGGGAGCCTGAGGGCCCCTTACTAATCTTTTATTCATTCGTTCTACTTAATCCACACAGGGTCATGAGATAACCGGTGCCCACACAGCAAAGTCAGGAACAATCCTAGACAGGGTGCCAATCCATTGTAGGACACACACATTTAAAGACTAAGGGCAACTTTAGGGACAAACTCTACAAAGAAATTTTCATGGCATACCACCTGGGGATCAAACCTCTTGCTGTGAGGTGACAGCACTAACAAACTGCCCCTTGCAGTTTTGGTCAAATCCGTAACGCAGGTCAATGGAGACGTTTTAATTCAAGTTTTCAAATTAAAACAAACTCAAAAAGTAATTTATTAAATAATTAGCTTGTTTTGGAGATGAGTAAGGACAAGTATCTATGAATCAAGGGAGAATGTAAATTTTTTAGTCGTTGGCTTGTGGTTAAGGAACCAGCCTAGCGACCAGAAGGTCTCTGGTTTGATTCCAAGTACCGACAAGTCATGGCTGAAGTGCCCTTGGGCAAGACACTTAACCCCCTAGTTGCTCCCCGGGCGCTGTGCTGGCTGCTCACTGCTCCGGGCGCGTGTGCTCACTTCACCAGTGTGTGTTTATGTGTGTGTTTAACTGCACAAGTTTAATGCAGAGGACCAATTCTGCTTTGTGCAAACATAGTGGCAAAATGTATCACTTTCACTTTCCTGATCTCTCTGTGACACCACACACTCTATCTTTTCCCAAAGGAATGTAAAGGGGTGTATTTGAACAGGGATACTTTTCTTTGAACTTGTCTATTTTTTCACTTACACTTATCAAAAATGATAAGTCTGATTGAATCCAAAATATCCAAACCCATTCCAAAACAAAAATTATCTCCGTAAAGGTGTTTGACCTATTTGTAAGCTACGCTTAAATTTTTAAATAAATATTTGTAATATTAATAATAATAATAATAATAATAATAATAATAATGTTTTGAAATATAAAGAAGAATTATGAGGAATAGCAACGTAGTGCTTTTCAAGCACTAAAACAAATGAACTAGACATTCCATACAATGGAGTGTAATATGACTGCTGCATTAACTGAGGGGAAGAATTGTTATTGAGATATTGATGTGTGTCTGTTGCAATGTCACATAAGGATGAAATGTAAAAAGAATAGGCGGACATCTAAAGAATGATGCACTGATGCTGGGTATAAAATTTGATAAAGTTTTACATTATTACATAATGGCTAATGAGTTAGAAATTATGAATTAATGGCAGTGCCATTTGTATGTACACCTTCTTATTATATCGTGGCACAGTGGCACAATGGGTATGGCTGTGTGGAAATGTTTGTGTGGAGTTTGCAAGTTTTCCCTTTGCTCGCTTACTTTTTCTCTGAGAGCTCCGGTTTTCCCCTATGCCAAAGTGTATGTGCATTGTGTACTGAATATAGCTTTAATCTTGTTCTTGTCATGAGATAGTCTCCAAAGGCTGAAAGAGACATTTAACAATAAATATTATAATATACTTCATTAATATTCATAATTCTACTCATAACTATAACTAAACAACTCTATGATATTTGTTCCAAATCGAGTTCATTTCTGGGTCAATGTTATGTTTTCTGAGAGTTATGTCTCATTCCCACTTTCATTGTGACATTACACTCTATTTTCTATTCAATGTTTTCTTTATGATCTAGATTTAATACTCTGCTTCAGTCTTGTTGTAGATTTGTACTGAACAAAACATTTCATTCAGCTTTAGGTTAAATTTATAAGAGGAAAACCTGGAACCCATAACTGAGCAAGGGCTTAGAGAATATTGGTACAACCAAAATTTTCACATGTGCACTAAAGCAACAGTCAGAGTTTCCAGTGAAAACCAACACAAACAAAACCACTTGAGTGTGTGTGCACTACCTAGTGTGTGTTTTATTCCATCACTTCTCTCTTAAACACACTCTCGTTTAATACTAATTTACCTAAATCTGTTATAATTACTTATACTTATCCTGTACACTTGCAACACGGTACACATTCACCTGCCACCAGGTAAGGGACAGGGAGTGACTACGTCATCATATGTTTAACACGCACACACATTCTCACTCACATTTACACATGTGCACACACTCACGGTCTCTCACTCACAGTCATATACTCACACTCACTCAGACTCAACTCACTCACACTCATGCACAAACACTAACACTCACTCACTCATGCTCACTCACACCCACTAATGCTCACTCTCTCTCTCTCTTTCACAAGCTCTCACACACATACTTATTCTCACTTACACACAACATATTGTTTTAACTGATCATTGATAATCACACTCTGCTTTCATCCTCTAACATCTGTAATCTTGGTGTAATTTTGACAGTAATCTTACCTTTAAACATCACAATACCAAAACTGCTTTTTTTATCTAAAAAATATAGCTCATCTCCGTCCTTCATTCGGTTTCCCTGCTGCTGAAACACTCATACATGCTTTCATTTTTTCCCAATTTTACATGCATTCTCTATGGTTCATACAAAAAATCCTACAGTACATTCAGAACTCAGCTGCACGTCTCCTCACTCACACTCGCATTCATGAACTCATTACACCTGTCCTGCAAAAACCCCATTGGCTACCTGTTCTCTAACGCATTCAATACAAAATATTTCTACTCACAAACAGGACCATCCAGTTAGACCCCCCTTCTACTTCAATAAACTTCTCCATCATCATACTCCCTCCCTATCCAAGGAGCAAAGTATTTCTTCAGTGCTATTTTCAAGCATCAAACCTGGCATTTTCTATTGCTGCTCCATTACTTTGGAATTCTCTTCCTGTTCTGACCTACACTATTTTTGCTCACCAATCCAAATTTTCGGAATCAGGTGTTCCAATTACCTCCATGGCCACAGGTGTATGAATGCTTCAGCATACCAAGACAATTTGGACAATTTCATGCTCAGTTTGGAGCTGGCCCCTTACTCTTCCAACAAGACTGTGTACCAGTGCACAAAGCACAGTCAATAATGACATGGATGACAGAGTCCGGTGTAGATGAACTTGACTGGCCGGCAGAGTCCTGACCTTAACCCGATAGAATATCTTTGGGATGATGTAGAGCGGAGACTGAGAGCCAGGCCTTCTCGTCCAACATTAGTGTGTGACCTCACAAATGTGCTTCAGGAAGAATGGTCAAAATTCTCAAAAACACACTCCCAAACCTTGTGGACAGCTTTCCCGGAAGAGTTGAAGCTGTTCTAGCTGGAAAGGGTGGCCCAACATCATATTGAACCCTATGGATTAGCTCATATGTAAGTCAAGGCAGGTGAGTGAATACTTTTGAATATATAGTGTATCGGCCTTCATATCACTCCTTAAAACTCATCTGTTTCAATTACTTTTAAAATTGTAATTTAGTGTCATTGTTGTTTTATAGAAATTGTATTATTGATGTTGTTTGTTTTATATCTTTTATGATATTTGAATGCTATTTTTTAAACTGCTGTAAAGTGTTTTTGATGTTTCTGAAAAGTGCTATATAAATAACATTTATTATTATTATTGTTTTTTTTTATTGTTGTTGTTGTTGTTATTACCGGTTCTAAAAGTTCTTCATCTTTATATTCATTTATTTCTATTGATTAATGTCTGTATTGATCTATATTGTTTTATTGCAATCAATGCTTGTTTCTGACCTGTTTTTAAGCTTTGGGAAAACAAGTGTTAATTTGTCATGACAATAAAGCAACATTTGAATTTGAATGAGAAAGAGAGAGAGAATGAGAGAGAGAATGAGAGAGAGAATGAGAGAGAGAATGAGAGAGAAAATGAGAGAGAGAAAGAGAGAGAGAATGAGTAGTCCCAACTCCACGAAGAAATATGCAAAGTATATGCAAATGAGCAGGTGATTCCTCATTTGTCTTCCATTTGTTTGAATATAATTGCATGAGTTTTCAGGAATGGAACCGACCATACACGTGTATGGACTGTGTTTGTGCAGCTGTTTGTTTCATAGACAGCCTCCAAAAACCAAACACTAAAGGAAAGTGGTGATAATTTGTTCTGTACGGCTGAGATGGGACAGGCCCACAGTGTGGAGTAATTGGCGCGTGTTTGTGATTGTATATTCCAAACCTGCCTTTCTTTTAAATAAAAACAGGAATGTAGGAAGAAAGGCGTCACTGTAATGCTTCCGAACTTGATGTGCGTGTGTGGACCGCGCCTCGTGTTTTTGGCTTGTTTACACAGAACAATCTGCGTGTGGCTCCGTCGTTTACATCATCCCATCCGATCCGGAGAGAAAGTGCATATGTATGTGTGAGTCTCCTCTGCGAGTCCGGGATTCCTCCACAGCCTTAAATATCGCAGTTATTTTTAACCCAGTGTGTAAGAGCCGCCCACCGCGTTCCCTCAGCCAGGAGGGGAAATGGACCATTGCCACACTTCCTGGTCACATGACCTGTCTGACCAATTAGAGAAAGAAAGGCACAGGGAACGAGGGAGGACGAAAGGGGGGATCCAGGCTTATTGCCCGTGTCTCAGTGCCTCAATCTGGCCCTCGTGTGTGGGTGTGTGTCCTGTAAGAGACAGTAGAGAGGTATATAATGTATAGAGACTACATGTTGAGGGAATTTGATTGTGGACACACTTACACTAGAGGGATGATGGCATTTAAAAATTAAATAGCATGGGTGCTTTGGAGTGCGGGTGGTCTAGTTAACCTATAATAAAAAGGCCATGTACTGTAGTTTGGTACACAGCCAAACAGACCAGTGTTGGTCTTTCAGTAAGAATGTTATCCTGGTCAATTTTCTGATATTTTCTCTTAATGGAATTCCTGTCCACCACAACATACCGACTCACACACTCATTTATATATAGCTACAATTAACCATACCAGTCTATCTATCTGTATGTTTTTTTTGAATAGCAGAAGGAAACCAGAGAAGCCAGAGTAATCCCACTCAATAATAAAAATAAAAAACACTTTAAAAAAAAAATTTTAAATACCCAAACCTCAGCTCAGGATTGAAGCAGTGACACTAGGCTCCACTACTGTGCTGTCCACTCTAACCACAGGTATGTAAAATATTGTGAATAGGGTCTGTGGACAATACAAATATCACTTGCTCTCCTTTTTCCCATGAGGTTCTTGAGAATAAAATGGGCATGGCCTCAAACATAGTGGCAGACTTGCTGTGATATCATGCTGTCTCTCCTGAATTAGAAAAAAGTGAGCACATGTATGCAACATGTATGTCACCCAACAATTCAAAGCAGTGACTGTGTACGTACACACTAATGTTAGATCTGATTATTCTTATATGATTTCCGAACTATTCAAATGGACACAAGTCAGAATCAGTCTTTTATTTTCAAACTCAAAATTCAGGAGGTGTGCTTCCTTGCACATATGATAATAAAACTCACAAGAGATATTGAGAGCATGTATGTAGTGCCACACACACACATACACAGAAATACACAGACATTTACCCGGAAAAGCTGTGTGAACACGACCACCAGAAAAAATCTTCCGGATCTTATCTTCATAGAAACCTAGTCAGGAAAAGTATCAGTCTGCGCATGTGTGCATGCAGATGTAAATGTTCTGGAAAATTACTATCGGCGTGTTAATGAGGTTTAATTTATTTATACATTTTTGTAAATGTATTTATAAAGTAAACACTGTCACAAACAGCTTTACACAAACTTAATACAGAATACAAACAAGCTTTTTCCCCTGTCACCAGGGGTCGCCACAGCAAGTCCCTCGCATTTGGATCTGGCACATGTTTTACACCGGATGCCCTTCCTGACACAACCCTTAGGACTGGACACTTTAGCTTCTCCAATTCACCTAGAATGACAATTTAGCATTTCCAATTACCTAGCAGGCATGTCTTTGGCCTGTGGGAGGAAACCGGAGCACCCGGAACTCCACACAGAAATTCCCAGGTTGCCCCACCCAGGGATCGAACCCGGGTCCTCTTGCTGTGAGGCCACAGTACTATCCACTGCGCCACTGTACTTAATGAACCAGCCAGACGGTGACATATACAGTGGAATTACACTGTTGTTTTCTCATAAGCCCGAAATCTAAATTAAATTTTGAAAATTAAAATAAAAAATGTATTACCATTTCCGCTCTTGATAATCTCTTCTGAAACGATATTGACCTGATCTGTCACATAAGAGGCTTTGTGCTGTGTGCCATTTATTTTTGTCACATGAAAAGGTATAAACTGCACGCCTGTTTATTATTTATAAAGTTCAACATAGTTTGCGTGAAGAAGCGCTCACATGAGTGCACAACAGTCAATGGCATAACTTTCTTATATCATTCACTCAGCACATCCAAGGGGTCAAGTCATTTTCACAATACTTTAATGCCAGCATTCTGTTATAACAGAAACAGTGGGATGAAAGAGCAGGTACTGTAATTAAGCAAGAATTTAATACTGATTATCTGCCCAAAATAGACCCCAAAGAATCCACAGCTGGATAAAATATTGCACTAGGGCTAATTATAACATCTTATAGATGCTGAAATATATTTTATAGATTGTTATGTTACATTTAAATGATTTATTAAAATATAATATGTTTGTTTTCAGTGACAAACCGGAAGCAGTTGGATTCATATTTCTTGTAGGTGTCATGGTTTTTAAAAATGCTTTACTTCTTATTTCCCTTATTCAGTGGTTGCCACAGTGAATCAATCTTCTCCACCTCACTCTGTCGTTTGCATCTTCTGCTTTCACACCAACTACCTGCATGTCAACATTGACCACATCTATATATCTCCTCTTTGGCCTTCCTCTCTGCCTCCTGCCTGGCAGCTCCATCTCTAACATCCT
>JAOUQV010000018.1:9081995-9092076 GCA_028565295.1 Aspidoras spilotus | reverse complement strand
TACTGTATATGGCTGACATGACAGTTAAAAGCACTTGACTTGAGTGTCTATGCATCTTCTGTAGGTGAACAAAGGAGAGCGTCAGGAGGAGAAGCTGCAGGTGTTTCTGCGTGTTCGTCCGTTCACAGATGTAGAGAAACATCGAGGAGAAGATCAGGTCTTTTTTTTTATCCTTACATAAACATTATTCAATATTATTTGAAACAATATTTGCAGTTGTGTGTAATGAGCTGTGCATGAAATCACTTTATTTACAGACAGGTGGAATTGTATTGTGTTGATTTCAACATGGTGTGTGTATGTATATGCATTTACAGGGCTGTGTGTCAGTGCAGAGTGAAGACACGCTCCTTCTGAAGGCCCCTAAAGACTCGCACAGCATGAAGAGTGCAGAGAGAGGAGTGTCACAGAGTGTGCACAAGTTTACCTTCACGCGGGTACACACATTATCAACAAAATATAGTATTTTGGTGTGACACTTTAAATAGTGCTGTGGCCTCGAGCAAAAAGTGCGGGCTCGAGCCCCGGATGGAAATACTCTGGAAATTTCTGTGTGGAGTTTGCATGCTCTGTGTGTTCGCACAGGTTTTCTGCTGGTACTCTGTTTTCTTCTCCCATACCAAAGACATGCATGATGGGTTAATTAGTGTCTCTAAATTGCCTGTTAGTGTGTGATTGTGTGCATGCTTTAATGCATTGGTACCTGTCTAGTGTTGTTCTTGCCCTCGCACCCAGAGAAAATGAATAAATATAGTATTCTATTTATAACACATGTATTGCTTATGCATTCTCTTGATACTGCAATGTGTTTATGCATTTCTTTTTGTGTGTGTGTAGATTTTCAGTGAATCAGCAACTCAGCAGGAGGTTTATGATCAAATGATGAAGGGGATGGTTCGTGATGTCCTTCAGGGAGAGAACCGACTTCTCTACACATATGGTGTGACAAACTCGGGCAAAACCTACACCATACAGGGTAACATGCGCATACGGCAACACTGATTACATGATGGGAATATCCCTACTGTGCTGTTGATATGATGGATTTGGACAGTGATGAGTGTTTCAGTCATGTGTATTCTCATGTAGGCTCGACAGGCGAAGCTGGGCTCCTTCCCCGGGCTTTAGTCTCTGTATTTTCTTCCCTGGCGGGACAGCTTTACCCCCGTGCTGACCTGAAGCCTGTCCTCAAGCAGGAGGTCCGTCGACTCAGTGATTCAGAAGTCAGAACCGAAGAGGACAGACGCCACGCCCTTCTCCGAGAGGTACACAGAGCTAGGGCCCCCTACAGATAACTGACGACAATATCTAGAGTTAAGTCTGTTTCTAGGTTTAAGTGTAACATAAGACTGTATGTGTGTGCATGTGTGTTACAGGAGGAGGTGTGCAGGCAACGTGGACGTGTTAATGCAAGTATTAGTTGGGACAGTGGTATCAGTGGCCTCTCAGCCATCACACGACTGGAAGGTGAGACAGATCAGCCAATGGAATCTGCACACAGATAATTGGATGATGTAAACATTTCACACTCTAAAGAGACTTGCAGTAAATAAAAAGTCTTAGCTATGGTTCCACTTTTAAAGAGACCAGTGGCATGTGGGCAAATATTAGGTAATTTAGAGAAACCTATCATGAGTGTCTATGTAATTCGGGCGGAAACCTGGAAGAACATGCAAATTCCACAGAGAAATTTCCGGAGTTGCCCCATCTATGGCCTGCTGTGAGGCTGCAGCACTACCCACTGTGGCACCGTGTCGCCAAAGATGGACACATTGCAGATCAAAAATTCTGATAAATTCCCAACATGTCCCCTATATTTGGTTATAGAAAATTTGATGTTTTTAGAAATTATTTTTCATTAACAATGTTTGTATTGCAGTCAAGAAAGAATCTCTCTTCTGTGGGGGAAAACATGCAAAAGGGAACTTGGTGATCATCTGATTCATTTACTATAATTAAACAAAAGGTTGTGCTATGTTTCAGACTCAGGCGGCATGTGTGTGGACATGGACGGAGTGAGTCTCGGCGATGTCACCATGGATAAAACGCTTCAGTTCTCCATCTGGATTTCATTTTATGAGATTTATAACGAGTTTGTATATGATCTGCTGGAGTCGCCCACCTCTCTGCAGACACTGAAAAGGAACACCCTGAGACTGAGTGATGACAAGCACGGCAATGTCTATGTCAAAGGTATACACGTGCAGTATCTAAGATAACCTTTCCATGCGGGACAAAGCAACATGTCAAACACGGAGTATTGCGGCAATAAATTACCTAGTGTTCTACATTTTCACATTCTTGTCACTTCAGTAAACAGCTGAGCTTTTCTGAGCTTGTATCATGCTTTGTTGTTTGGGTCCGTTTTGAGATATGGGTAACGGGGGGTGTCATGTTGATCAGAGTGTGTTCTAATGTGTGCAGATCTGACTTGGGTAAATGTACGAAGTGCTGATGAAGCGTGGAGAGTGCTCACTGTTGGGCAGAGCAACCAGAGCTTTGCCAGCACACATCTCAACCATAACTCCAGCCGCAGGTAATGATAAGACGTGATGTGAGATGAGGATAGAGACTCAACAAACTTCAAATTGATTTATTTATATTCAATTACAATAAATTCTCGAAAATAAATTCATCGCCAATACAAAACAATTAAGCATTTTTTTAATGACAAAGCTCATAGCTAGATTTTAACTATGTTTGGGGGGGGTGTGCGTTTCAGCCACAGTGTATTTACAGTGAGAGTGCTGCATATCCAGCCGGAAGGGGGCGCCACACATATCAGCGAGTGAGTTACACCACTACACATTTATTCATCATTTCCAAATCTTTCGTGTTTTTAAGAGTACCACATTGTATCCAGAGTACAAACGTAACCCCTTAAATTCTAAGAATCACTCAAATTTGTTCACTAAAACTATTTATATATTTAGTTTATAATAATGAGGTTAGATGTTTATGTATTTAGCAGTTCTTCATTTATTTGCTTACAATGAGTCTAACAGAAAGAAGTGCTTGTTCGTGTCTGGGTGTAATTCAGGTTGTGTGTATGTGACCTGGCCGGCTCTGAGCGCTGTAAAGATCAGCAGAACGGAGAACGGTTAAAGGAGGCGAACAACATCAACACTTCCTTGCTCACACTAGGACGTTGCATAAGCGCAATGAGACACAACCAGACGTACAGGTGAGTGTACGCACTATTTAATGTAAAATTTAATGTGGTTATACATGACCAAGGAGCATTATCCTGAGTAATTACAATGTTTACTGCATTGTAGGCAGCGCCCAGCACAGGTCGTTCCTTTCCGAGACAGTAAACTAACCCGAGTACTGCAGGGATTCTTCTCAGGACACGGCCGTGCCTGCATGATGGTCAACATTAATTCCTGCAGCTCTAGTTATGATGAAACACTGCATGCCCTCAAGTTTTCTGCCATTGCCACACAGGTAACATGTGTGTGCTCACAGCACAGCAATAATTTCTGTGCATTCACTACAAATATAACACAAGCTCATTTTGTGGTGTTGGTGTCTTAGCTGGTCCATGGGCCTGCCTCTAAAAGCAGAGTTGCCTACATCCTGTCCTTGTTGCATGATGACTCCCACAATCCAGAACACACTCAGATGGAGGAGGAAGAAGGGGAGAGTGATGATGAGGAGGATATCAGCATGTTCCAGCCTGAGGTGTGTGATTGTCACTGATGAACACAGTGATATATTTTATGTGGACTTCTCTTAGTAACTACATTCAGGACCCATGTACCTATTTAGGACCTTTGGTGGAACAATATATTCTAATATATTCTTACTACTTCTAATTTCCATTAGACTCAATTGTTTTCACACCAATATGAGGATTCCCAGTGACTGTAGGTTGTGTAATATAATAAACTGAATGATCACTGGATTAGAAACATGTGGCAGGTGGCATATCACCAATATAAAGTTAACGTCTACTCTCATAAGTGTTAAACTGTCCATTGTACAGTAGAAGGTAACATTTACCAGCTATGATTGTGGTGCCAGTGTTTCGGCATTTGTGAGCTGTTCTCTTACCACGGCAAGACTGGTGTACCAAGAGTGACGGAAGAACAAACCCCCAGTCAGACTAGCAAGGCCAACTATTTGTGCTGCTCCATTTGATCCTATATACTACTAAAATATTATTGGTATCCTCTTTGAACTCATCCATTACATGTATTGTTTTTGTGTAGGCTCTGTTAAAGGCAATAAATGTGCTAAAACGTGAGGTCCTGCGTCAGCGGGATGAGAAGGAACAGCTAGAGCTGAAAATCAGGGAGCAGGTGTGCACAGAGATGATGGAGGTCATGAACCGCATGCAGCTCGACTTCAGGTAACAGAAATACAAATACATATACACTGCAACTCAAGTCACACGTCATATTAATCATTAAAAATTTAAATGTAAAGACAGTCAGTCAAATATGCAACTATACACAGTTTCAGACTCTGCCAATCCTGGCTCAGTGGTTAAGGCTCTGGGTTATGAATAAGAAGCTCAGGGTTTCAAAAACCAGCCACCACTAAGCCGTCACATTTTGGTCCTTTAATAAAGCCTTAAACTCTCTGCTCTGCTCTACAGGCTCTATATCTTGGCTGATGCTGCGCTCTGATCACAATCTGTAAAACAATTGATAATGCAGTAATGACTGTGTGGCAAACAAAGTCTTTTTTAATTTAAAACATGAAACAAAAGCCCAGACAATAAGACACATTCAGGTTTATATATTAGTTCAATGGACTATTAAATGCTGAATGTATAATAAACATTATTTTTGTCTACTTTCGTATGCAGCGAGACAGTGGAGAGTGAGCGGGAACTGATGGAGAATCGGTGCGAGAACAAAATCAACAACCTAAAGAGCAGCTTAAAGAAATATTACAGTCAGCAGCTGGAGGTGAGGCACATTACTGAACTCAAACCTTCACCCTGCATGTTTGGCTTCAACATTATTGACAAGCTGTGCAGCCAACCATTGTGAGGCGATGAGGGCGCATGTCATAACCTAACATTATTGACCCATGCTACTGCATTACTGCCTTTGGCACCACAGTACTGAAGTCAGAACTGTTCACTACTGACCAGCACAACACATATCTCTGCCACAGATGACCATACAATTTTTTTAATTCTGTTGATGAAAATGAGACTGTTCTGAATCACAACTGTGTTGACGCTCAACCCAACCACCCACATTTTTAGGAGCGGGATGAGCAGATCAGAGAGCTCAGTGAAGCCCTGAGAGAGAAGGACAGCGGAAGCACAGCTTCTATTTTTCCGTCTGTAATGGAATGTGATGCCCCACGGCGATCTCTGCGCATAGCCTCATCACACAAGCATAGCCAGCACGAACATCCAGAGCTGGAAAACACCAAAGATGAACTGACCAATATTAAAGCTGAGCTGCAGCAGTGCAGAGCTGAACTTGACCTCAAACAAACTGAGCTTACACTCAAAACACTTGGTAAGATAAAACGTTTCTTAAACATTATGAAGGGGCTCAGTTTCCTCTAATGGGTCCTGTGCTTAAAACTCAGCGCCATGTAGCTCAGTTGGCATTTGAGGAATTTCCAGAATTGGAATGTGTCTTTAGCAGATAAGAGCACTGTGCACATGAAATGCCATGTTAAAGGTTATGCTGCTATTTAACAGGTCTAGTTTGGCAGTGGGTCAGTGATGGTGTAGGGAAGTATATAAGTATAAGGTTATACAAACCACGACAGGATAAAATCCTCAGAGCCACTTGCAGACCTTACACTGCTGCAGTGGGCCCCGTTTCCTTCTTGTGCACACAGTGCCCTCATGTGCCCAAAATGTCAATCTTTTATAATATTAATAAAATATAATAAATAATTTAATATATATGATATAAAATTTATAAAATATACGGTATATTCAGTATGAAATCAGCAGATAATGTCATGCAGACATGAGAAGAAACAAATTATTGTAGTCTACACTCCACGACCGCACGTTATTATATTATTATACTGTTGGAAGATAAATATATAAATTACTGGACTTTGATTGGATAACATTTACCAGTATGACCCACTGGCACACCAATGTCATGTTTTAAAACCTCATTATCCTCATTATTAAAACCGAGGTTTCTTACACAATTTAAATTTAAGAAAGAGCTTAAAGATGATCAACCAATCTTGAATGTTCTTCATTCCTCACTCAGACATCTGTGTCTTGTGCCTTACCTCTCGTTCTTATCTTTCTCAGAGCTGAAGCGTTTTCAAGATCATCCAGGAGCTTCAAGTCTGACTACAAATGCAGAGCGCAAACTCCTCGATGGACAGAAGGTGTGTTTATATAGTGCCTCTACTTGAGGATGTGGTGTTTCATAATGCTATTCAAACAGTTTAGAACATCAGCATTTAGGAAAACATAAAGGTTGACACCCTTTAAACCTACCGGCTACCCATAATGCACAGCGCTGCTCAAAAATATACTACATGGTAGTCATTGTAATGATGAGTAAGGGTTAGGTTTATCAGGTGATGCAGGAGTTGTTTCATGTTGTTTTCTATGTATGCATGTGTAGACTCTGAGGCAGTTGCGTGCCGATCTGCACACAATGGCGTTGAAGCTGCAGTCTGGGGAGAGAGCATGCTGTCATTATACTGATGGAGAGAAACTTCGCACAGCCCTTACCAATGCTGACTCAACACTCCTGAAGCAGGTATCACACGCAATCACACGGGCCTTAACATTTATCAAATAGGTACACACTGTTTGCTCACACTGCTTGTGCGCTTGTTTCAGGATCAGATGCTGATGGAGCTTCACTCAACTATGCAGCTCCTTAAGTCTCAGCTTCATCGAAAAGATGAGACTCTTGCCAATATTAAGCGGCCTTTTACCCCTACTACCCCCGTCACCCCTAGCTCCTGCAGTAGGCGGGGATGTGGAGTTGCCACGGCGATGGTGGAAAACCAGCCCCCGGGCAAGCGAGCATTCCTGCGGCTCTTTATGTCATCCCATGCCAACAAAACAAGCACAAAGGCAGAACCCACAACACCGTATGCACGCATACTGCGCTCACGCCAACCCTCTCCACCACCCAGCCCCGCCTTTACACGCAGAGGCAGGTTCTAATGACGATCGCCTTAATCCTTTTGACTATATTTAAGGAGATAAAGGGGATAGGATCAGAACCCTTGTCAACTATTTAAAGGACCTGGGAAAGCGAGGCACTCCAGTATCTGTGCTGTAAAGCAGAATGTTTAAATAGCAAGGCTTTAGAGCAGATTTTTGTTTGTTCATACTGTACATCCCTGTCTCATAAGAATGTATTATACTGTTAGCTACGAATCAATTCTCCACTAAGCCTTAAAAATTGCAGTAAAAATCCTCCAAAGACTGGATCAGGCATGTTATACATTCATTAACAGCTCCTTAGGGTGATGATGCTAATCAAGTAATTGTTATACAAGCTTGATCCATAATTGATATTATTATAAATAGCTACTTTGTAATAATTCATCTGAGACACAGCAAAGATTTGGTTACGTGACTAATCAGACTAAGAAGTAGTTAGAAGTATAATTAAAATGTGGCTCTTAATGTAAATTTTGAACTGAAATTAATTTTAAAACTTTAACAAAACAGCTCAATTTGTATGAGATTAGCACAATTAAACTAGCGATGTGGACGCACACTGTTACACCATTTATTTTTATATATATTTCATTTATTTTCTTCTGATTAATCCACAAAGTGTCACAGGTCATCGGAATCTTTAGAACAACCTTTGGTTAGGGCACGTACGCCAAAGGCCACTTTAGTGATACAAATTAACCTAGTATACATGTATTTGTAATGCAGGAGGAAACCTGCGCAAACACTGGGACAACATGCAAATTGCACATAGAAATTGCTCTGGTTGCCCCACCTGGGGATCGAACCCACGACAGCACTGTCTCTGCACCACAATGCCACTCATTTATTATATATACACACGCACACTATATTTCCAAAAGTATTCGCTCACCTGCCTTGAATCGCCTATGAGCTAATCGATATGGTTCAATATAACGTCGTTCCACGCTTTGCAGCTCGAACATGTCCAACTCTTATTTAAAGGCTGTCCACACCATTCTTTCAGAAGTGCTTTTGTGAGGTCACGTACTGATGTTGGATGTAAATGCCTGGCTCTCAGTCTCCGCTCTAACTCATCCCAAAGATATTATTTCAAGTTAAGGTCAGGACTCTGTGCAGGCCAGTCAAGTTCATCCGGACCAGACTCTGTCGTCCATGTCTTTATAGACCTTGCTTTGTGCACTGGTGCAGTCATGCTGGGCAAAGAAGGGGCCAGCTCCAAACTGTTCCCACAAAGTTGGGAGCATGGAATTGTCCAAAATGTCTTGGTATGCTGAAGCATTCATACACCTGTGGCAATGAAAGTGACTGAAACCTGATTCTGATAATTTGGATGGGTGAGCAAATACTTTTGGAAATATAGCGTATGTTCGGGTCAATCTTGTGGCTAAGGAACCAGCCTTGCGCCCAGTTGCTCCCCGGGTGCTGTCCAGGCTGCTTACTGCTCCGGGCACATCTGCTCACTTCACCATTGTGTGTGTGTGTTTCTCTGCACCGATGGGGTAAATGCAGAGGACAAGTACTGCTGTGTGCAACCATAGTGGCAAATGGATCACTTTCACTTTACATCTATTGTTTTTTCAGTTTTTTTTTATACTTTTTTTTTTTCTCTGTAAGCTTGAGATGAGCACTGTTTATGATGTTGGTTCTGTGCATGTAACTTGGGTTATATAATATATACATACACATCACTGTATAAGATCTGTATGTATTTAAATCTTGCCATTTATTAAACACTTATGTTCGTCTGAGTCGTGTTAAAGAACTGTTACTCTCTATGGCAAACTGTTTTAACATTTAATCAGTAGCTGTCTAGTAACAATACTAGTGCAATAAATACAGTCTTGATTTAGAATGAGTAATGATGAACTACCACACCTTCCCCAAGCATTTGTAAGCAGTCAACATCCGGATATAAAATCATAAAGGTTAATTCAAAACCAAAAAAATGACAAAAATAACGAGTGCAAGGCTGTATTCGAAAATTTGAAGGGCAAAGGAATTCCATATCATCCAAAGCCCTGCAACTGTCATACAATCATTTTTCTGGATTTCCCAACCACATTTTAACTGTAGGGTGTAAACAGATGCATCCAGGACAGCTCAGCTGGTAGAGCACACTTCTGGAAAAATGACAGGACTTTTAGTAATTCAAGCTCATCTCCTGGGGTCTGCAATAGTTAGCAAGAGATGCTGCTCAGTCAGTTCATCCCTATCCAACAGAGCATACCTGTGCAGCCAACCATATCAACGTGAGGATGGGGTACGATATGCCATGTATACACTGTATATAAAATTCACAATTCTTTTTTCATCCCCACCAAAATGCTTGTGTACTGTGCTGTTAGCTAACATTCCATTAAACAATGTTTCAGCTAATGGTGGAATCTGCTGTTCTTCACATGTAATTAGGAAATACAATGTAATTTATTTAAACCAGAACAAATTCAGTGGCTTCAGTAAAAATCATACTGCCACGTTTCACAATCTTGTAGCGCATGGTAAGTCTTGAGGTTTATGATCTGGGATGTGACTGTTGCACTATATAAAAGCATCAGAAACCACCAGGATAATATAGTTTTGTGATCTTTAACTATATCTCATGGATATCTGTTCTGACTTACAACACGGTGGAAGTGCTGATAGTCAACTCCCTCTCTTCATCATCAGTAAAATTCCTGTGTCCCTCAGACCAGATCAGCCTTTTCTCTAGTTCCTCCTCAGTAACTCCTGTAGCACGTTCTCTTTTCTTCAAGAACCATTAGAATGCTGAAAGCAAGATACAGACCTGAATTTCCAATGCTCATTCTCCTGTGGCACCTCTCAAAAGCCTTTATTGCACTCACCCGCCACTTTAGTACGTACATCTGTTCAAATATCTAAACCAGCCAATCAAATGTCTGCAACACAATGCATTATGGCATGTTTAAGTGGTCAAGCGAAATTTCT
>JAOUQV010000018.1:8959016-8969027 GCA_028565295.1 Aspidoras spilotus | reverse complement strand
AAGTCTTTGTGATGTATCAAGAGCCATTTTGAGGTGTTTTGGAGGAGCAAGTCAGGAAACGTTTTCCTCCACCAGCACCACGTCCAAGAAAGCATCAGCATCCAAGAAAATGACTTAAAATCCTTCTGACCACTGTGCAAGACTTGTATGTGTCATTCCCAAGACGAATTGACGCTGTATTGGGCGCAAAAGGAGACTATACACCATACTAATAAATTATTGTGGTCTAAAACCAGGTGTTTAAGCTTCATTGTCTAACCCCTGTATATATATGTATGTATCCATATAAATGGCCCAGCCTGTACATACCTTGATGTATGTGTAATCAATTACATAGAACCTTTAAAGGTTCTCTCATAGCAAAAGATGAATTTTTCTAATTGTTTTTATTGTGTTTTAAATAAATTAAATTAATACACACACTCTTACAGCAAAGGTCTCTATTGGGGTTCTCTACGGAATTTAATTGCACTAAGCAGTAGACTGAACAAAGAACCCTTAAGCCAGCTGAAAGTGTATTACTTATTACTTATTATATTATAATTCATTTAATTATATAATTTAATTAATTAAGTGAACATTTAGCCACATTTGCTCTTTAGTTCAAGCCTTGCTGTAATCCACAATGCAGGTTATTGAATATAATTAACAAATCATATATTGTTAATGCTTATTTTTATTCCAGAAAAATTTTAATACATTTCTAATGCCATATAGAACACACTTAAGTCATATGAGATATTTTAATAAACATAACTAGACATTATGCTGTTCTCTGTGTAAAGCTTTGTATATACAGAATACAGTACATACTGTGTGTGAGTTAGAGAGAGAGAGAGAGATTTTTTCCCTCCAGATACTCTCTTTTCCTATGTCCATTTTGCATAACTGCAAAACACATGTGTATATTGTCTTTGTATTTGATTCCATGACAGCCCCTATGGCCCTGTTGCCATTTTATCTTGTCTTGCATGTGATTTGATTACCAAAATTCAGAGGCAGGCACAGGAGCCAAGCAGTAATGTTCACTGCCTGAGGCTTTTGGCGACTGTTTCTGTAGATAGAAGCCAGCTGAGAACAGAAATGGTCCTTTACTTCTATAAAGCAGCATCTCTGCTCAGTCTTGTATTACTGTGCAGGTAGAGCGTTTATAGAAGCTGGCACTGGCGAGCTGATACTGTTTGTGGGAGGAACTAAATCTAATAAGGAATTTGATTGACATGAAGCTATCCTTAACTGATTCAACATCACTGGTTCATGTTGTGTCCCTTAACTCTTCACTACTCAGTTGTATTAAGTCGCTTTGGATATGAGCGTCTGCCAAATGGCATAACAGTAAATATTTTTTTCTCTAAACATAAAAGTTGTGTAGCTCCTTAGCATCAACATGCTAATAATGACATTAAAAATTGATCCGCAGTATTTCATATTGATATGCAGTATGTACCCAATATCACATCTGGGGGGGTTTTGCTGTCAATAGGGCAAGATTATTGACAGGCTGTCATGCGTATTGATGTAAATCTCTAGTTATGTACAGTACTGTATGTAACACAGTAAAGAGTTATTTGGTTTTATATTGCCTCAAAGTGTTTTATTTCTGTTATACCACTATATGTTGCAAACAGTTCAGTTCAGGAGATGCCACAGCTGCTCATACGCCCATATACAGCTTTATGCTGGATGTCTTTCCTGGTGCAACCATCAAATTTTAAAGTGGGTTTTGTTATTTCTCAGCGAGCCTTCATGTTGCAGCCCCACTGTGGGATTTGATCCTAGGTACTATTTTTTATTTTTTTTTTCATCTTGCTCCAACACACTAAACTATGCAGGCATATATAGAGGGCATTTAAATGAACAAAAATGGCAGTCTTAAAACATGCTGCTTCCCCAGGGGTGCCAATTCGGGAGTGGGGGAATAGTCCATTACACCTCATTCTGCAGGTGGGAAGAGACTGGCATTTAGGAAGTCTGTCTAGAGCTGATTAGGGGCGGAGTTCTGGTGCCAAGAGGGGCAGAACTCAGTAAATTGATGAGAGTATAGCTTGTTTGTAGGAAGTATGGAGAAAGATCAAACCCTGTCGAGCTGAGGAGGTGGAGGCTGTTCGAGCTTTGGTAGAGTGTCGAGCTCTGGAGGCAGAGCTAGATCAAGCTCTGGAGGAGGGTTGAGCTCTGGAGGCAGAGTAAGATTGAGCTCTGGTTAAATGTAGAGCTCTAGAGACAGAAGACGATCAAGATCTGGAGCTGGTGTCATAGAGCTGGAGAAGCCTGAAGCCATGGAGCTGGATAAGCCTGGTGACATGAACAAAAATAGAAATAAATGTATCAATTAAGCACGGGGGAAACTCGACCCATGACACAAAGGGTTTGTGTTTAAAAGCATAGAAAACCCCCGATAGTCCATAGAAAAGCGCACAGAATAAATGTTATAGATAATTGTGGACGTTACGCGAATACCTGACATACATTCAGTAGCGCATAATCATTTATTCTCCTCACCATTGTTTTTTGGCTCTCTGAATTTAATAACTCTAAAATTGCAGCTTGTACATAAAAACTTCAAAAGGACAAACTCTTACGCTGACACTGGAGGTTCTTTCAAGAAATGCTAAATAAGCATGTCCAGAATTCCTGTGTAAGCTGTTACTATATTGTAATGATAAATGATAACATATACAGCCCGTTGACCTTTCCTGTCTGGCCGATGTGTGGCCACCTCATAGACAAGTCTTTTAATTATGTATGGATGCATGCGAAGGTGCAAAGTGCGCACCTGAATTCATACAGAATGCCACATTTTTAACAAGTCACAGACTGCATAATACTGCATTTATTCACACAAGAAAAAGCTGTGTACTTAGTTTGTTGTGCACATGTCGCTGTGTTTAAGGCACTACGCGACCAAACATGCAAAAAATACAAGAAGTTGTCTGATGAAGAGCGGTCAAGGAGAGAACTGTACAACCAACAATGATTAATGATCACTAAACTTCATGGTAGTACTAGTTAACCGTTTTCTGTTTGGAGAATGCTTATTAGACTCCAAAATCAGATCATCCATCACTGATGTGTACCTCACAGCTGTCCCTTGCATATTCACATCTGATCTTCCGCCAGTATTGAGTGCACTTGTTGAAGCCCTAAACAGACATGATTTTCTCACTGAGGTTTTGACTTAGTATAGAACATAGTTAAGGTTACGGGTTATTGTTAGTTCAGCCCTCGAGCCCTTTAAGTTTCTCATGTGGCCCTTTGAAGATATTATTTCCCACTCTGGTCTAGAGAGAACTACAATCAGAGAGCTACAATCATAGAAGATGCTGAAATCTGTCACAACACTGGTTTTTATTTTTTTTATTAAGTATAGCTGTAATTTAATTAATAATGTATTGTGATTAATCAAATGATTTCACGTCATTATCGATCCCAATTTGTCTGAATTGATATCCAGTATCAGATTTCTAGGTGAAATACGATCATAGACGTGTCTTCATTTTGCAACAGAGGTACATAAAAGTGGTACAAGAGTATCTGACTTGCGGGCATCAGGGAGCAGGAGACTCCCGGAATTTCTGGATTACAAGGGATGTCTAGCTGTGATTGACAAATCTGGATATACTTCAAAGGTAACTAAATTCATCCAGGCAAAACGAGTTACGTCCAGCTTTAGTTCGGACAAGTGAGCCGTTTTTAAATGAAATTTTTCATTCCAGGGAAATGTCTCCATCACTTGCAAATTGTGAAGCTACTTCTGCCTCACATACAGAATAAAAAACACAATGCAAGGTCAAGTTTCAAAGTTTAATATTGGTCAAATAAAATAAGAATTAATGCAGCTACAATATTTTTTCTTAATCGGTTTAAAATATGGCAGCTTGTGTTTTATTAATGTGTTATTATCACATAAAATTTGACAGCGCTCTAATAAAACAAAATCATTTAAAACGCTCTGGGGAAAACTTAGTAACTATAATATTCTTAGCATATTAATATTACCATATGTTAAGCTACTGAATATGTTCCTCTAAGTTTATATATTGTTTTATCTATGTTTTACACAAGACATTACTTATTTAATATCCGTACATATCCATGCTTAGGTTTGTGAGCTGCTTTCAATTTCAGTTTATCCGTGTCTCATGCTGTTTTTCACACTCTGCTGAACCGTTTCCTCTCAAGCCTCTTGTGGCATGGCTCTGAGCATGCTTTAAATGGTTGGGATTCTCCTTTTTATTAGGGCTCTCCAGTGGCTGTGTCTCTGTGGGTCTAGTCTAAATTTTGGAAAGGCACAGATCATCTCTGCTTGTGAAGTCTGAGGCTCGGATTAGTCTCTAGGAGCCAGAGGTAGAGGTTTGTGCTGCTAACAGCTCGTTGCTGCAATTGTTGTGGTAGAACAGTGGTTATAATGAGAGATTAATGTGGATGGAAAAGTTACAGCTAGCACAAAACAGCTGTCTATTTTTTTCTTATCTAACCTCAGTACAGTGATGTTTGGGGGGGGGAGTGGTATTTTTCTAATGATTAAATGCTTCTACATGCTTTTTCTTCAATATGTACCCAGGGCTCTTTGGGCAGCTTGACTTGTCTCGCCATCATCCACTACACATAGTAGAAAAACATCCAGACTTTTCTCTACTTGTACCAATGTAGTGGAATGAACAGCCCTTGACTGTCTAAAGAGCAGAATGTCTTGCTGTCTTCAAACTCAGACTGTTGACAAGCGAACGTACCTTTTTTAAAGTAATTCACTTGAACACTAACTTTGCACCTCTTATAATAACAACTCATCACTGAATTTACCGTGTCTTGTTCTCTACATCAATAGTTTCCAAACTGGCTTGAGGGTAGCTTAGGGGTTTGCAAAATAATTAGCAATAAATTATTAAAATTATGCCGTTTCATTCTGAAGCGCATAGTTACATGTGGAACCACTGCGCCAATAAAACAAACATACTAAACAAATTACTCCCACCTACATCAGCTTTGGGCCAATAAAAGCTCCGATATTATAGTGACACATCACGTAAATCTGTCACATAACACTCTTCTGCATCAGTCACTTTAGACAAGTCCACAGCAACTGCTGCTGCTTAGCATTTCTAGCTAGCGACTATGAACAAATATTTAAGTACGTCCATGTCCACAAGTGCTAAGCCCAAATCAGCTGTACTGGGAAGTGCGATGAAAGACCAAAATGTGCTATGTGTATTCAAATGTTACTAATTGACGACGTGAAACCAGACAATCTAAAGCGGCATCTGATTATAAATCACCTGGAGTGATTTATGAAACTCAGGGAATATCCTTCCTTTACTGGAAGGATGAGAAATCTTTAAAATGGTTTTATGTAAATCTACTGGGTTAATTAGGACTGTGCCAGTCTTGATAATGGTCATTTTCTGGTCATCATCTGGAATCGCAAATGGCAGTAAACCTATGGATTATGAGGGGGAAATTTTTCTCCCCTATAAGGGGTCCCTGGCCCAAAAAGTTTGAGAATTCATGCTTTACATGAATATACCCCTAATATTTAAAAATAAAGATGCTATTAATGAATGTCTGTTTTATCATTCAGACATTTAACCTGCTTTACCTGCTCTAACCCTTACCCTGTTTGTGTCAGTTCTGGAATTTATTCAGTCCATCTACTGGATAAATGTGGATAAATATCTCGTTCTTGAGATAATAACATAACGAGATTCTTGGAAATGTAGACAGGTGCACGGACAACCCAGAAACATAATGTCTCCATCTCTTAGTGGCAATGGTATAAAAATAAAAGGTCTCTGGATTTTTTTTGGACATTGCATAATATTTCTAGTAGCAGCCATCTATGAATTGGTTATGACTGAAGAATGAGTGGAATTAAATCAAATGTCAAGTGCTATTTTATTTTTAGGAAGCAGAGCTGCTTCTCAGCAGCCCTGGGGTTCAAAATATTGATTTCCTTAAAGATCATCTAGGTTCAGCGGGATATGAACCCATGGTCAGCATCTTTTAAGTCATATATAAAGTAAATAGCTATTTCATTTCACAGCCTGATTTTTAATGTGTTTGTTAAATTTGGATAAAAAGGAATATGTTTCAAATATACTATATTTACCTATATTTCTGTCAGGTTCACTATGTTAAACATGTTAAAAACATCATAAATTGTTTATTTAGCATTCGCCAATATGGCTCTGATTTGGGACTTCCCTGCCCTTCCATGTGCCCTACCTTATATGGTAGTAAGGGATAGAGTTTCCCCCTCACAGAAACAATGACACCTCTGTGTCATTGATTAATATTGTCTGACTTGAAGGTGATGAGTTGGATGGATATTAATCGTGATTAATGTAAATAATAAACACATATCTACATCTGTATTGAATATGCATGCATTTCCTTTCAGCCAATAGTTGCCCAAATGCAATCAGATGACTATTTTCTGACCGGGAATTGGTAATTACTACAGCATGCATTGACCAGTGGCCTGCTAGATTTGTATTTATGTACATTAATATAGTTTGTATTTTTATTGCCGTGGTGGCAGGAAAGGATTGAATCTTTATCCAGATTTAGTGTCTGTGTGGAGGTTCTGTGTATGTTTTCCCTTGTGTCTGCATGGGCTTTATTCGTATTCTCCACTTTCCTTTCCTACGATTAATTGTGAATATGTGTGTGGAATTGTGACGTCATCCCTGGATCATATCACAATTACACACACTTATTCCCAATTAATCTTAGAAAAGGAAATTAAGCATTTACTGAAAGTAAGAGCACTTTTTAATGTTATTAGCTAGGCAGTTAACATTAGCTATGGTAATTGGTCTATTTTAAGCTTCTCGAACAATGATATACTTGCCGTACTTATCAGTTCAAACTTTAATTTTGCCTGCAGACTGAAACATTAGTGAATTGTGTGCTAACATTGAAATAATGGTATACAGTGGGGCAAAAACAGTTTGTAGTTAGTCACTGATTGTGCAAGTTCTCCTACTTAGAAAGATAAGATAGGTGTGTAATCTTCATCATAGCTACACTTCCACTATGAGAGAAAAAATACAGGTAATCATATTGTAGGTTTTTTAAAGTATCTATTTGTAAATTATGGTGGAAAATAAGTATTTGATCACACACAAACAATTAGGATTTCTGTACTATTTTAGCCATGATGAACATTTTATAAAATTTTAAATACACACAGTAAGATTTGCCATAAAAATCAGCCACAAATATGGCCTTTGAATAGATTAATGTAAGTATGTGGATCAAACTTGGGTCCTTCTTGCTGTGAGGTGACAGCACTAACCACTGAGCCACCACATCTACAACCTAAATAAGAGATCTTGTAAAACAATTTTATTTATGAAAGCGTTGCTTTGCTAAATGATTTGATTTTATTAAAAAAGCAAACAAACCTTGTATTTTATTCTATTTTTTCTATATTGGTGTTTTCTGTATTTTTTCTTTTCCTGTTAAAGTAATTTTCAATACTGTTTGGTATTAAAATATATCGATAATCAAAACAAATCCTAGACGTTACTCTTGTGGTTTTTAAATTGCGTTGTATCAACCCTTACAGTGCTTGGAATTGGTAGTGTGTCATATTCCCTGTGTTTCATACATATCTGTTTCACTCTAATAATTTCTCTCCCATTACTTAAAAGTTTAGTCTCCAAATACGGAATAATTCTGTATTTTATGGGACGGTTGGCAATCCAACCCTCCTGGAGTGCGGAAGTCCTGCAGAGTTTGCAGATTTCTGTTCTAACAAACATACTAAACCTGGCAATTAAAAGCTGAGTTGAATCAGGTGTGCTTGAGCACAGAAAACATAAAACTGTGCAGGACTACCCCTGATCTATTTTGTTTCTAGTGCTAGTGTTTGGCTAGCTTTTTCAGGTTCCAGTGGGTATTTTTTCTTAGCAGGTTCTACTTCAGTGGGTTCCACTTTAAAACACAATTAGACACGGGTAAGAAGCATGGTGCCTGCTGTGAACTTGAGTCTCTAAGTTCTGCCAGTTATAGCTAGCTTGGTCCTAGTTCAAGTAGCCCAATCTTGTTTACAGGGTAGGTTAGGGCTCAGTGCAAACCATTTAAATTATTTTACTAAAACTATGCAAACCATGACTTTATAGGGATTACATTTTTTGCAAGGATATTGTCAGGCTAGAACATGTGGTCCTTTGATGTAATGCTACATTATACAATGGCATTTTATCAGCTTCATGAAGAACACCCATGGATTGACGTGATGTTCATATACTATTAGGGATGTAGTGAACCAAAAAATGTAATAAACATAAGATGTTTTAATGTAAGTTTATGAATTAAATAATTGCTGTTTTGTTGATGCAGTTCATCTGCAATGTCCTTCACTTCTAAAGCAGGCACAGAGTCAGCATTCTCACCCATCTTAGTGTTAAGCCGAATAGCAAAACCCTCTACTATATCAATCACCTGTTTCTCTTTGAGTGATGGCCTAAAGCGAGATGAAAAGTGGAGGTTGAAAAATGAGATTGTGGGTTGTCAAAAAAGCTGACACCCAGTGAGGGTGAATGAAACGCTTTTTTTCGGCGGGAGCGTGTCTGTCTGCACTAGATAGGCTTGTGACTCGAGGCTTTCTTCAGAACTGTCCGCTTCTGAGTTTTAAACTTAGCTTCAAACTCACGTTTAAAACTTGAGTTTTTTTTTCATCCTAACACTTGCACTGCTGCTTAATTTTTAATTTGGCTTCAGAAATAAGTTCTAAAATAAAATAAAAGGAATTTTATGTTTTGCTTAAATACTGTTTGAGTTTTCAGTCCACGTTCAATGTTCTAATAACATTATTTTGATTTAAATCAGAGGTAAACCGATTTTACTGACTTTCTGTCTTTGATAACTAACTCCCTATCTAATTTTTTATTTACATTTTTATTTAAAGTCCTACTCTCTGTTTCCAATCTACCAGTCTCATAACAGCTTGTTAAGTTCTTATAATATATATATATATATATTTTTTTAAATAAAATAAAAATGAGCATCCAGATAGACAGGAGATAAATAGACAGCACGGAAGACCAGTAGATAGTGCTGTGGCCTCACAGCTAGAAGATCCCGGGATATTTCTGTGTGGAGTTTGCTTGTTCTCCCCGTTACTCTGGGTATTCTGGTTTCCTTCCACAGACCAAAGACACACTAGGTAAATTGGAAATGCAAAATTGTCATTGACTTGTGTATAGATATATGATTGTGTATAAGATGAGAAACTTGTGAATGAATATGACCTTGTTCTTATTATTAAATGGCCACTGATGCTGATGATGATGAAGATGACTAAATAAATAAATAAATAAACCATGTTATTATTAAAAATATTAGATAAATCTGGAACTTTAAATCGTTTTACGAGCTTGACTGTTATTAAACTCTTATCAATCCTCTGTATTGGCAAGTACCCACGTGTAAGTAATTGCACTTGGATACACAAAAACCGGTATTGGTGCATCGCTATTTGAGTCATACCATGAAAATGCTGCATTTTGTGTCCCTCTCTCCTCTTTAGGTTTAATGAATCTACTGGGTCACAGAAATCTATATTTTAACAACATTAAATGTCTCATTTAATATAGTGTATAAACGTTAATAAAATTGTATATTTTTAACAGAAATTATATTTTTGTTGTTGACACCATCTATTTTGTTATGTCTCTCATGGCCTTCAATGAAAATATGATATTCATTTGGATAATTTTAGACCAATAATTATAGAAAGCTAATGCCTGTGATGGGAAAATACATTTTTTCTGAAAATATTCTTAATTCTGTGAGGTATATACAGGGGTTAGACAATTAAAAATGAAATACCTGGTTTTAGACCACAATAATTTATTAGCATGGTGTAGGGCCTCCTTTTGCGGCCAATACAGCGTCAGTTCATCTTGGGAATGACACATACAAGTCTTCGACAATGGTCAGAGGGATTTTAAGCCATTCTTCTTGCAGGATAGTGGCCAGGTCACTACATGATGCTGGTGGAGGAAA
>JAOUQV010000018.1:8510635-8521588 GCA_028565295.1 Aspidoras spilotus | reverse complement strand
GTACTTGGAATCAAACCAGGGACCTTCCGGTCGCAAGGCTGGTTCCTTAACCACAAGCCTATGACTGCCCCCATATACTATATATAACTATATAGTACATAATTTTAAATGTATGTTGTGCTTAAGGTTTTGTTATTGTATTTATTTTATTTGCTGTTATATTGATGATTAAATTGAGTTTTGATCTAACAGGCCACCATACTGTACACATAAAGAATCATACAATTACATTTTGATTTATGAGTTCACTAACCTTACTACATGGTGCCACCCAGTACACTATTGATAGGAAGGGCAGTCCTATTGCAACCCCCAGGACCACTAGAAACTTTATGGCTGTGGTCTGTTGTCTCAATCCAGGCAGATTCTCGTACCAGATTGAGAGCAGATGCTGCTGGCAATTAGGATGTGCAACAAACTGTTTGGCACAAAAAAGAGATCAGCATTCAGGATTTTAAACCGTAAATATAATAGAAATGTATGTCATCCATTTTTCATATAGCCAGTGCAGGAACATCCCTAGACAAGGCACCATTCCATCATAGCCTTAAGAAAAGAGAACCCACTGGCCAATAATGTAATGCTTTTTTTTAAATGCTAGAAATTGTTTTCAGTTGTCCTGACAAATTAAGAGCCACCTTAGAAACACGAATTAACATGCATATCTTTAGAATTCGGGAGGAAACCGGAGCACTCAGAGAAAACCCACACAGGGAGGACATGCAAACTTGCAGGGTAAATTTGCAGGGTAGTCTTACAAACATGTGTCTTTCTTGCTGTGAGGCGACAGCGTATCCATATCCATATCCATATCCATAGAGCAGTTGTCCTTCACCAGATTTTACAAGTAAATGTGTAATTTATTTCTGGATATGAACAACAATTTTTCCACAAGCGTAGCTTCAGTCATAAACTCTCAAACACAACTACATCCCCCCGGTTCACTCCCCAGTGCTTATTTAGGTGCTGTTATATATAATGTTATAAATATATTATATAACATGGTTACAGGACAACTGAAAACACTTTCTAGCATTTAAAAAAAAGCATTACATTATTGGGCAGTGGGTTCGCTGTTCTTAAGGCTATGGGTTACTGGTCAGAATGTTATTAGTTCAAGCCCTAGCACAATCAGGCTGCCCCTGTTAACTCTCCCTGTTCCAGGAGTGCCATACCATTGCTGTGCATTGAATACAACTTAGCATTTGTGATGAAAATAATTTCATTGGCTGTAATGTATACGTCAAAAGTGAAGGATTCTATCATTCTATCATATATAACTTCAGGCTGTGTGATTTCAACATCTGATCACACCTCACACACTATAAACTACATCATATTTTCTCCTACAGTTCATAGACGTGTTATAATTGCCCATAGTGCATGAGTAAGTGTGTTTGTGTGTGTGAGAGAGAGAGAGAGAGAGAGAGAGACAGAAAGAAAGAGAAAGAGAGAGAATGTGTGTCCTACAATAGATTGGCACCCTCTCTAGGGATCTATGTAGATATGATAAATAAAGTCTTGGTCTTCTGGTTGTTGAAAATTCCTATCTAGAATTCTTGGACAAAGTCTATGGTGTTACTGTAGTACACTGCAACCGTCAAAATATCCCGAGAAAGATTGTCATCAGGAGAGAGGGCTTTTAGTTTATCTGGTAGCATGAAAGGATGCAATATCTCCTGGACATTGACCAATGTATAAGAATATAATCTAATTTTCAGTCATAAGAGTATCTCATCTTCTTATCAGGTCACATATTGATTGTTGATACCTTTGATTATTTTCCTATTACAGAATGTCATTTATATTTAGAAACCTTTATTCTTTAAATGTTTATTGCAGGTTTTTTATGAAATAAATGTTGTCTGTGTGTGAGCACATTGATAAGTTGTGACCAGGAATAGTGCACCATCCCTGATTGTAGTACATTGTAGTGCTTTTTTTACCTTTTTAAGTTCATACTTTATTGCAAGGTTCAGTCTGGTTAAACTTGGTCGTCCAGGTGGGTCAGAGCTCTCGTCTATTTCACCATTTAAAATGGCCTCGACTTCCTCTGTGCTCCGACACAGATCCAGAAGTCCAACTACAAAGCTTTTGCATTGCATAGAGAGTTTCCTATAATCATTCTTTAGAGAGTGGTCAATGAAAGTCATTACTAAGTAAAACAGAAATAAATTGTCATAGTGTCATATAATTCAACTACAATATTAGACATACCTTGAATTCTTTTTCAATGTTCGCCAAGGAGGCAAGTTCATTGCTGAGCTCTAATGCAGCCAGCACTGGATCTTCATTGGACAGACAGAGGTAAGCTGGACTAGCCAGCCCTCTGTAGGCATTGATACGTGAGCATGAATGACTAAATGAATCGTATTTCTGATGGTAATTGCAGGAGTCACAGGTACAGAAATAGTCGTGGGGTTGCTCGATACGAGCTCCTCTGCCCAGAAGGATGTGGACAATCTCATACTCATGGCAGTGAGAAGCCAGGATGATCGGCGTGATGTCATGAGAAAAGCGAGTCCCATCCTCATCATATGCAAAAAAGTCATCATGCATTGCTGCCTCTCTGGGGCTGGCGGTTAATCTCCTGGAATCAGCAAATGCTTTGTGACTCAGAATGGCCTCAACGATACGTATGTAGCCTTTGCTTATAGCTAAAAGAAGCGCGTCACCAATCCGAGACAAGTTGTCTTTTTCTAAAAGAAGTTTCGTCACCTCGAGGTGTTCATTTGCCACTGCTATCTGTAAGGCATTCTGGCCCATGTAGTCCACACAGTTCACATCCAGTCCAGGAATCTCCTCAAGCATTCGTCGCACTACAGGGATGTTTCCATACTCAGCAGCATCGAGGAAACATTCCTCCAAGGGTGTTGGGCTGTTGAGATGTGCATTGAACATATAGGCTGCCCCCCGTGAGGCCTGCCTCCTGCTCTTGGCAACAATCTGCCGAGTATGATGTGAGTAGTCACTAGGGGGAAAAAAGCACACGAATAGGTAAAAGTATGCATAAAATTAAGAATACTGTAGCAACTAGAATAATGCAATAGTTAGTGAAAAAGTAATTTACAGCAATGCATTCAGGAGTAAATTTTTAACTAACACACAGGATTTTTATTCAAAAAACTAATAAATACCAACAGTGTGCTGTTATAAGAACCACAGGTTAGTGCAATGCAGCCTGATCTAATGTATAGCGGGCATGATGTTTTTTTGCCACAAAGATGCCCTGAACTGTTCTTCAAATTACAACATAGTACTTTTTCACATGGTTATAATATTTAGATATTAAATAAGGACATACCGTTATAGTATAATGTTCTGCGACCTTCACAAAATTCTTTAGTTTAACCACACAGCTGGTGGAACTGTAAAACTTACTAGGTCATAAGAGTTGAATCTAAGAATAACCTCTTATTTCTTCTTTGACCTTCGGCTTCTCCCTTCATCAGGAGTCGCCACAGCGAGCCAGTCATCATTGAAGGATACCCTTCCTGACAAAACCCTCACCATTTACCCAGGCTTGGGACCAGCACTAGAAATATAATGGCTTGTGCTATCTGGATTATTTGTCCTCATTAACATTAACAGAGGAAAAAGTAATGCAAATAATATCCATTTATAAAGTAATTAGACATTTAAACCAAAGATCCTTTACAGTAATTGTTCAATTTTAAAATAGACAACGTTTGTATTGCTTTAGCTCAGATATGATTCTTCTAAAAATAACTACAACATTCAAAACACAATACATTTGTCCATACAAGATCTATATAAGTAAATCTATATGAGATCTAGAACATGATGAGGCTTTTTGAATAGATTCTATATTGTTTTAAATAAGATCGCAAGTCTCAAGTCTCAAGTAGTTTTATTGTCACTTCAGCCATATACAGTGTTACGGTACACAGTGAAACCAAACAACGTTCCTCCAGACCAAGGTGCTACACACAACATTAAAGTGCACTAGTGCAAACAGTACAACCAATAAATACACACTGTACAACCAATAAATACACACTGTACAACCAATAAATACACACTGTACAACCAATAAATACACACAGTGCAAAACAGAAGTACAAGCGGGGAAACATTGTAATTGTATAAAAGTGGCATTGTGTTGTATGAGGTAGTAAAACATTTTTTGTAAATGTTTTTTAAACAGGGAGTGTATGTGTGTGTGTGTATGTTCAGACTCCGATTGTTGAGGAGTCTGATCGCCTGAGGGACACCGTTTTGGTCCAGAGCGGCCGCTGCACGTGTGTTCTCAAGATCTTTCCTATAGGGCATGTACTGTAAGTATTTATGTCGTGTCATACGCCATCATCAGTCCGCGATGTCTGACTGTACAGATGTGTTACATGCCATGATATAAACTGACTGAGCATCACAAACTCTGGTCAGCTGTTGCAGCCTTGGTGATACTACAGTATATAAATAACTCATGACCACTTTACCATCACATTTTCTCACAAGTTCTGTGAAAAAAAAATCTAATCACTTTTAATAGATAGCTATTTAAGGGTGCTATTGTAAAAACTTTCAAAGCTTTGGATTTTACACCCTGACGTCGTGTGTCCAGGATTCCTCTCTTTTATGACTTCACTTGTTATATAAATCAGATATTAAACCGAATGAAGTTTGGAAAGAAAACTCACCTATAGTGATGTCCATAAAAGCCACAGCTGTCATCACCGAATTCAGCATTCTCCACTAGACAGTCTTTGCTCCTGTTCCTCTTTCCGTTCGAGTGTAATTCCGATGGATTTTTTTCCTCAAAAACAGGTCTCATTTGATTCATTTTTCAGACTGAAGCAATAAAACTCGACCGCCTTTAAGGCTGAGTTAGCCTCCAGTGCTCATAATACAAACATCCAGCAGTAAAGGATGGACTGTGTACTACTCTCCGACAAAACACCTTCTCCTACAAAGCTCTGCTATGCTCCTGTTTAAAACTTGAGGTTATACAGAGTATCCAGGAATTTTGGCAGTGTTGAAACATCTTTAATTCTTTGGCAGCAAATAAAAGCTTCAACAATCCTTTCTTGTTCGAGATAATCCTTTGTTTTTGTTCTAGAATTAGCATCAGAGTCAGCATTGTTCCTTTTTTTTCCACACAAATGCACCTTTTTTCTAGAAAATAACCTCAACGTTGTTTACAAATGACATTTTTATGAACAAATTACAAGACCATTGTAGATCAGAATAAAGTATTATAAGCTACAATGCTAGCTCCAAACTCAGAACTCAGACCACCATGTTAATTAACCATTTTCTGTCTATTTGCAGCAAAAACCTACTGCAGATGTGCAGGTCTATGATACAGTGTCTCAATTCCCAAGAAAGTTCTTTGTGTGTGCTGGGCTGCTGATCCAGCTGTGGGAAATGCCTTCAATGGAATTCCACACTGACCAATCACACCACACACTCCATTTTGTAACTCTCTTCCTCCTAGTCCTCCCTTTTCCGTTAATTTATGTGTTTGCATGCAGATCCACATCATTAGCTGACTACGTGCACACACAGTAACATTGGTGTCCAATAAGCTCCTCAAGGATACATAAGCCGAGCTAACGGGGTCAAAAGGTGAATACCACAGAAAAGGTCATGGGAAGCCACTGCATTTGTTCATTTCTCATGTTGATAGTGTTTCATACAGATGTCCTCTGAAATCCAACTATTTTAAGCTCCTATTCTGGGGACTGGGCTTCACAGGCATGTTCAAGCTTGTGAATAGACGCTATACAGTATTAATCACCTACGATTGTGTTTTGTATTCATAGTCTATGAATCTTTTGGCTTTTCTCGGTCATCTGGGGTCAGCACAGTGAGTCACTCGCATTACTATATGGCACATATTTTATGCCTGATTCCCTTCCGATGCAATCATCAACATTGTGGGCTTAGGTCCGGAAAATTCTAGCCTCCAATAGATTAAGGTCTTTTTGCTGGGAGTTTAAGAGAGTTTCTTTCCCATGGTAAATAATAATCACTATGGATTTTAAAATTGCATTTTCAAAAGGAAAAATAAAGTAGACTGTGAATATATATACAGGGCGGGCCATTTATATGGATACAATAACTGGGTCGCTCCAAAAGGTTTATTTTCCGTTTTTTAAGGCATTCTCTAGTAGATTCAATTCGATGTTTAGGGTCATTGTTTCACTGCATCACCCAACTTTTACTGAGCTTCAGCTGGTGACTTGCCATCCTGGCATTATTCTGTAGTATACCTTCAACTACTTGAGAATTCATTCTTCCCTCATTGCTGGTAAGTGATCCAGGCCCTAAAGCAGCATAGCAGCCTGATATTATGATGTTCCCATCATCGTACTTCACCGTTTGGATGATGATCTCATGCTGGTATGTAGTGCCCATTTTTACGCCATACGTAGTGCTAGGTGTTCTTCACGAACAGTCCACCCTTGTTTTCATCAGTCCACAAAATATTTTCCCAGTAGCATTGGCATTTCAAGTTACAATTTGTAAACAACATTAGCTGTTAATCTATGGATATTTTTGAAGTGAATTGGAGTCTCTGAAGTGGCCCTTAGTGTATGAATGTGTGTGTGTGTGTGTGGCGCCCTGTCTAGAGTTAACAAAATGAATAAATGAAAAAAAATTTTTTATTTTTCTAAAGATCATTTAGCCAAAGGTTTGAGAAGATCTATAAATCATACCCATAGATGCTTGTCAGACATCCTATTCCAGATGAACACTGATCAGCTATACCATTTTATCCGCCATCTTGTGTCACTCTCATTCATTGGTATCATGTAGCATCTACACAAATGCCAGGCTTCCTATCAGAACGGGAATCAGAGCATTGCAGTGTTTGCTTTCTATCCATAGTGCATCCTGTCTATCCAAAATTGTTCACCGCTTTTGACGTCAAAGCTCTGTGCATGATGTTAAAGTAGACAGACTACTTCATTATAGAGATATCTGAATTGATTTAATTGAGATGAGATAGCATTTGTAATGGAAGTCTTTTATATTGATGCTCTTTTATACTGAGATGTCGCAGAGACACTGGCATGCTATTAACAATTCTGAACCGTACCCCTGTCCATGCTTCCTAGCTGTCAGTCAGGAACTTAAGACCCTGTACATATTGTGCCTCCCTGAAGTTTTGCTGTGTTTGTTTAGTCTCTGAAAGGGCAAAATGAACTCAGTGCTCTGAATTGACACAGTACAGATGGTTTAACATACACATATAATTACTGATGTGTTTATATTAGGACAGCTATGCCACTTGAGGGCCACACACTATGCCGTCACTGTCAATTGTTTTCCAGGTTAATGGATCAATACAAATACCTGGCCACCCACATTAGCATGGTTTAAAAGTATTTGGACAAATGTATTGGAAGACACACACGTTATACCTGCTGGTATTTATACAGTAGTAATAGTCAGATCCCTCTTTGCAGCTATAAGATTTTCACTATTCAGGGAGGAATTTCTACAAAATTTTGGAGTGCATCTATGGGGATTTTTGACCCTTTATCCAAAAAAAGCATTTGTGAGTTCTAACACTGATGTTGGCAAATAGGGTCTGGCTTGCAATTTAGTGAGGATGAAATCAAGGCAGAACTACGGAGACTACAACACCCCCTAAAAAACATTCACATGACCTTATCCCTCTTCCACCAAACATTACAGTTTGCACAATACAGTTGAGCAGGTCATGTTTTCCTGGCATTCACTAAATCCATAATTGTCCATCCAACTTCCAGATAGAGAAGTTTGATTCATCAGTCCACACAACACATTTACTGGGGCAGTCATACCTCACCAGTACCTCAAAGGTCCTGAGCTCAAATCCCACCATTGCCTCTTATGGGCCCTTGTGTAACCATCAATTGCTCAGTTGTATATTTACGGCACCACTCCAGCCAAACCTTGACATTGTGATTTATGATAATTGTCAGTAAGTGTTTATTAAAGTACTATGAAATTATTGGATTTGTGTCCATTTTAAGGAGTCTCCAGTGTCAGAACTGAAGACATTGCATTTTGTAAGTTTTTAATTTTTCATTGAGTTCAAGGATTAAAAACTAGGTGTTACTCCAAGAAATAAAGGGACTACACTATTTTTCAGTTACACTTCAGTAGTTGTAATAATAAATTCTTAAGAATATAACATTTATCAGGGGCGTCAAGCTGACACTGTATATAGTGCTATAGTCCCAAATGAGGATGGGTTCCCTTATGAGTCTGGCTCCTCTCAAAGTTTCTTCCTTACTCGGGGAGTTTTTCCTTGCCACGTCGCCACCGACTTGCTCGTCTGGGATAAAACATTTTCTGTAAAGCTGCTTTGGGACATTGTCCATTGTTAAAAGTATAAAAATTAATTAATTGAGTGCTGTGGCCTAACAGCAAGGTCCAAGCCCCGGGTGGGGTAATTTCTGTGTGGAGTTTGCATATTCTGCCCGTGTTTGTGCAGCATTCCAAAGACATGCATGATAGGTTAATCTGTGTCAATACATTTCCTGTTAGTGTGTGAATGTGTATGTAATTGTATGTGTGCATATGACTGATTGCCGGTCTAGGGTTGTTCCTGCCCTTGCACCCAGAGTTGCTCCTGGCTTCCCTGTGACCCTAAAACTAGGATTAAGCAGGTAATAAATAACATTCATTGATAAATAACAAATTAAGTGGTGTCACTGTGTGTGTGTGTCCTATGATGGATTGCGCCCTGTCTAGACAGGGTTCCTCTCTTGTGCCCAGAGTTTCCAGGTGGGCACCGGCTTCCCTGTGAAACCCCTAAACTAGAATTAAGCGTGTATAGAAAATTAATGAATGAATGAAATTAAGTAGCTGGAAAATTGTTATAGCTTTTTATAAAAATAAAAAATATGCCCCTTTAGGGTGTGAGTTATCATATTATTAGTAACATAAACTCACTACTGCACATTCATGCCAATCATATTTTTATATTCAATACAAATTTTATTACCTACATGAAAGAAAATACTGGATAGTTACTAGATATATAAGTCAAAAATTAATCGACGTTTGTTATATTAAAACATACTGTATGTTGTCCACACTGTCTTATCGGTTGTCCGGTCAGTGCTGTACAGGTGCGAAGGTGCTACGTAAGTTCCTGATGGCTGCTCAGTCTGTGATTTGCACGAAAGAAGAGAAACTCAGACTAAAATATAATTTTAATAAGGGAATATGAAAGCTTCTTGAGAGATGTATTGAAAATCAGGGGGATTTTATTGAAAATGTCTTTTCTAAAGGTTTTATAATTAAATACAGTCTGTTTGCAGATCATTTCTGACTTACCCTCGTCATTTATGTACCCCTGATCTTCCATAATTTAAAATAACAAATATGATCCATCATCCAGCACAAATTAATAATTAATGATACTAGCTGTACTGTAGATTTCATCACGCTACCTTTTTCATGCAGTTCACTAAGAGGAATATTATATTTTATTTATTTATATTGTTGTTAATGTTATTTACACATCAAATAGTTCGACCTTGGGATATTTATTTCATTAAACTGCATTCCGCCTAAAGATTAATAAACCATTCCACAATCTTCGAACTTTACAGTCTTAAACAGCTTTATTTCTGATTTGAGCCTTCAGCTCTCCTGATCTTCATTGTCACAGATTTGATGCTGACAGGTTCTCCGTTTTTAGTCCAAGTGTCCCAGTGAATGTGTGGCTGATTAGCGCTATCGTGGTCCAGTGGCGAGCCGTTAAGGTTCGCCCGGCCGCACCGATTAAACCACCAGCCTGTGTTGTTTTGTTGCACACTACAGCTCTCTACGGCTTTCTCGTTGAAAGTGCAGAAAGGATTGCAGCCGTCATTATCTACATCTGAGGTGCTAAAAGGCGCCGTGTCCTGATTCTGCTCTTGCTCATATCCCCTGAAAGCATCACCTGTGGAGAGACAAAACAATGTGTCAGCTTTTTAGAGGTTGAAGGAAAGCTATACACTGATAAGTCAATGTAATATATATGCTGACACCTATATGTGTGTCCAGGGTGACTAGCCACCCCAAGCGCCAACCCTGAATTACATTGGCTCTGGCATTTTTTTTCCCTGATTCAAATCTCATTTAAATTCTTAATGAAATAAGGGTGCGTTGCATAGGAATCATACTTTTTATGTAAAAGTACTAGTTAATACTAGTTAAGTACTAGATTCACTGCACGGGGCGGTCGTAGGCTTATGGTCGTAGGCTTAAGTTTAAGAAACATTATAATTATGCCACTTATCCTACTACAAGGGATGCTGAAGATTATACCAGTGCATCACTGAAGAGAAGGCAAGTAAACACCACAGGCAGATTACCAGTCCACACATAGGCACACATATATGTACACACACTATCACTTTGTAAGCAATTTATTCTCCAATTCACATCACTGCATGCCTGGACTGAGGAAGAAAACCAGAGCTCCCAGAGAAACCTTAAACAAATACAGGAAACAAGCAAACCCCACATAAAGCCGAGGTGTTTCTTGCTGTGAGGTGAAACCTTTGCCCACTGTGCCACCCAAGTTCCTTGTATTTTACGAATGCTTTAAATATGGTACTTTACATCAAAGTGAAGTTGGACTGAAAAGCATTACATTTAGTTATGCTGTGATTACACATATTACAGACTAGAGACAGCTGAGAACATCATTTTGTTACTTGATGGGAATTACATCTGTTTCAGTGAATCAGACGATTTAGGCGGAGCTGAGGATGTGCCTTGTTCTTTTTTAATAATGGTCTTAACTGCACTCTGGGGGAACATTAAGACATTTTTCTAAACCAAACTCTCAAAGATACTTTCCACAACTTTGTCTGGACTTGTTTTTTTTAATAGTGCCTTGTTCTAAGACTTCTGCACAGAATCTTCTTCATCTTTCGGCTTTTCCCTGTCACCAGGGGTCGCCACAGCGAATCCCTCGCATTACGATCTGGCAATGTT
>JAOUQV010000018.1:8316534-8329882 GCA_028565295.1 Aspidoras spilotus | reverse complement strand
AAAAATCCAGACAGACTTAATTCCACTTTTTTATTTTTTTTTCTAACTGCAGATTTGAAGGAATACAACAGAACATTGTTATTGGCTGAGACGCATAAATAAAAATACAAAAACAAACCAACAAAAAAAAAAAATAATCACTACAAAAACATCTACCATTAATATGTAAAAAAAAAAAATCTCTCACGATTAAAGGCACACGATTTACTTAGTAACAACACTGAGAAGAAAACCTGCAGCATTAAATCTCTTTAATCTTGTTTTTTTTTTTATAATTTTTTTTCCCACACTCCATCAGAGAACACTGAAATGTTACAAAGAGATGTGTCTGATCCTAACCTGGAAAAAAAAAAAAAAAGGAAAACTACATCAGAAACCTAGGTAGCACGGTTGCCAGAAAGTGGGTGCTACAAAAATAGCATGTGGCTGAAAATAAGACGAAAGGACCCTTTGCAAAGCCGAATGCAAATGAATTATTATTATTATTATTTTTATTTATTTATTTTATTTTATTTTTTTTTTACAATTGACAACAAACAGAAAAAAAAAAAATTGGGCACCTTCTAAGATTAGGCTAAGATTTGGTGCTGAGGTAGACGTAACTAGAACAATTCAAAACAAGTAGAAAAACACTATTTTTTAGTACAAAGCAACTGGACTGGCACTTGTGCTGTCACTATAAGGAAAAGAGACAAGCGAAACACGGGAGACAGTAAAGGGGGAGAGAAAAGAAAGAATCCAAGTTGTAGAGAGTGAGAGACAGAGATATAGAGACAGACAGAGAGAGAGAGAGATCCAGAGGGAATTAGAGAGACATTGTGTTACAAAGAAAAGCTCTGTTGCGCTTGGTCCGACAGGGCGATTGGTCCTCAGTGCTAACAATAAAAATAAAAAATAAAGAAGAAGAAGAAAAAAAAAAAGGTCTTGGCGCTTTGAACAATTTTATCTAGACCTCAATGACACATGCATTGCAACAGAGCATGATGAAATGTCTACTCTGGCTAAAACACCACACGCAAACACAGTGAGCCAAACTCCAGGGATGACACGGTCACTTCACACGCACTATACACACAGATAATATAAGTACTCGAACCAAAATAACAGTGATGTCAAGCTGGGGCAGTAATATCTGGGGCAGTGTACAAAAAAAATAAAAATAAAAAAAAAAGGGACACAGTCAGCGCTAATCAGCAAAACCTGTTGCTGTTATTAATAAGCCTGAAGACACAGTGCCAATCAATCAATCAATCAATCTCTTGAGATAAATTCACATTCATTCCAAAGAATGATTACGAACGATTCACTTTATTTTTGCGTACAAAATACAATCGAATATTTAGCCAATAATGAACAAAAAAAAACAGATCATATAATGATCCAATAGCTTTTCCCACATGGGCATTTCTTTTTTTAATAATGTGTTCACAATGGCATCCCTGGAGCTCTAGAGACACAGATAACGTTTAGAAACAATACAGAAACGAAGCAGATACCGATGGACAATTTGAACTATTTCCATTAGGCACAAATATTACAGGAACATCAGCGTAACATCGAGGGAAGAGTTAAATCACTGCCGCTATCTTTTAATCATAAAGCCAGAAAAGTGGCACCGGACATTAAGAACCGATTAGTGCATTTGACACTAATACATTCTCTTTCTCACTCTTGTTTACGATCACGCTGACTTTTACACTCACTACTCCATTAGAAGCAAAAAAAAAAAAAAAAAAAAAGATATAGAGGACAGTGACACTAGTGCGTGGCTTAATATTTGTTATTGTTGCCCAATATGAAACACTTTATTTCTGCCATATGCTTTTATGCCTCTTATACTGAGCTACTTAGACTTGCTTTAAATCTCACAGGGGGAAAAGATCCCCCCAACTCACAGTGTTTTTTTTTTTTTTTTTAATCAGAATACTACAAGACACAAGACAGATACATTACTCAACCCATCCACAACCCCACCCCTCCCCCCAGCATCTGCCCCAGCCATCTTTTCAGTCACTTCAAGTAACAAAAAAACAAGATATTGGCAACATTGATTGTTTGATATCGTAAGTACAATTTGTGTGTTAATTGATCATTGGCATCACAATACATTTATCTCTTTTTTTTTTTTTTTTTTTTGTTATACTGTACTTACAAAACAGACATCTGTGGCAGAATTAGTCCTTCACCTACAATGTATTGACATCCAGAAAAGCAACACTGAACCACAACAACATTCACACACTTAATGTCCAACATTACCAGAGAGGAGCAAGGCAAAAAGTCCAACCAGAGAAGAACAATATAAAAATTAAAAGAACAAACTACAAATATTTGCCCTGCTCAAACCTCAACAAATGGAAAGGGGACCATTACTCGATACAAAAATATCACAATTTTTATATATATCAAATGGCCTCTGTTGGCTCTTGCTCAGGACTACACTCATATAAAGAAATGTCGATCAACATATTCATTTTTTTCTTCCTTTAATCCACAATTTCCACTTGCAGTCCCAATTGTCCAACGCACAATGCACAGCTGCATATGACCTGTTGTGGTTCAGGCTTTGTGAACCATCTTATTTCACATTACAAAACTACAATTCTATTCACAAATGTTCAAGTTTAATGCTTTTTTTTTTTTACTTTAAAGTACTATACTCCATCAATTTCATTCATTCATTCATACCTCATAGATCAACTCTTAACCCAAGCTTAAGGCTTCATAATCTCATCTCTGCACTTAAAGACAGGTTTGGGGTGGAGAGGGACAGGTGGGTGGCCAGAGCAAAAAAAAAAAAAAAGTGTTTACATTTTATCCATCATTTTGAAAACCTTGCCCATTACACACCATTTCCAAATCTCTACAGAAGGAAAACTTGAGATGAAAAGATTGCAAAAATGTGCTTCTGCAAAAAAAAAAAAATAATAAAACAACAGACAAACAAAACTTAGAGGTAGCTTACAAAAATATCCACACCCACAAGCATTTAAACAAGCAGGGTTAATAAAAAAATACCAAATTTGGTAACAACACAATAATAATCTCTCATCACTGTGGCACAATATTTTTCACATCTCCTCTGCATAAACATAGCAGACAGGCATAACACGTGCATGTAATCAAATATACATACACACACACACACACACACACAAAAAAAGAAGAAACAAAGGAAAAATTACATGAGCACATGAGGTCACAATAATACGAGGTAATTCAAGCACAATGTGCTGACAAATCAAGGCAAAATAGGTAATACAGACATAGCAAAGGAACAAAACCATACAAAGAGTTGATCTATTCTTTCAAGGTAGCCCTCTGGGCTGGACAGGCCAGACAGGCCTCAAAACTCCCATATGTGAAATCTGTTTTCACTCATCTCTCAGATATGTGGAGACCAGTCCTGTACATCACAGTGCCCTTTAGTGTCCAAGCCACTGGCAAAAGCAGCTTTAAGTCATTAATTTGGTCTCTATATCAGAATATACACAGCTAATTACATTTCTAGTGCGCTTCTTAAAGTAATGCACTGTCGAATCGTGTTTTGAAGCGGATTAATTGTGTTAAACTGATTAAACTGATTTACCGTCATGTACTTCATGAAAAGGAAATAAATGAGTAGGAAACGAAGCAAAATGTCCAGTTAATATTAAATGAAATCATACAGCAGGAAATGGTGTATTGTGACACTCAATTGTGTTGTAAGAGAAAAGAAATTTAAACTGAAATTGTCATTAGAATATGTGCAATGAAGCTATGCAATAAAGGCTATGATGCAGAGACGGAGATTATTTTGAGCAAACTGAAATGGCAGTTATGAGTAGGTGTTTGTATGCTGGTTAAGCCATTCAAGCAGGACGGCTCTACCCACCAAGGATCTGTAGTACATCATTACACATCCTCTTTACATACCCATAAACAGGACTAACACACATAATTCAGCCATAAAGGTATATTCTTTGCAGATGTAAGTGCTTGCAACACTTGTATGGTGGTATGTATGAGAATATTATTGGGTCAGATCTTGGCTATTAATCAGGGGGATAACCAAGAGTAATTATACTAATTTTGCAAGTATGTGATTTTAAAGGTCCCCACACTGGTAAAATCCTTAATGAGTAGAGCAGACTTCCTGTTCGTGTCTATTACAACACAACACAATACTGCATGACAATGCCGCCACACCTAATTATATTTTACTCATTTCATTTTTAAACCAGACCTGCCAACAAAAAATGTAAACATTCCCTCCGTTTCTGAGACTCCTTCCATATGCTCTTCCACACCTGATCCCAATCTCAACCCAACCCTACGCAGGGCTCTGCCTCAATCAGACATAGCACAGGTACAGGTAGGTCTTCTCGATCCTCCAGTCTGGTGGGATATCCTCTGGCTTGTGACCCTTCATGTGCTTCTGCATGGTGGACAAGCTGGGGCAATACTCCAGACAGATGGTGCACTGGTAGGGTGAGGCGCCGTTGTGGGTGCGCAGGTGTTTGATCATGGCCGAGTAGTCCCTTGAGCGCTGGTGACACAGCTTGCACTCGAAAGGCTTCTCACCTGTGAGGCAGAAAACACAAGATGTGGTCAGAGTGCCTGAAGACAGAATGCTGCCAGAATACTAAAAGCCTGGAAAGTCAGGAATTTGAATGGAAGTCAATCCTACACCTCAATAAGTATTTGAACAGCATATAATCTGCTAAATAAAGATGAGCGCAATTGTAGAAAAGTGAAAATTAGTCCCCAGAGTGTAAGCGAGCTCGAAGTCAGAGCATTAGCAGTGGAATAATGGTGTTATGCTTAATCTGCCTGGCCAAGTAAATCAGAATGAAATGACACTTTATTAGCCAACTGAGCACAGAAGTTTGGGGAATATTGTATCGTCTGAACACGGATATCTTCATTCATTACTTCATAAGAGAATCGAGAAGACAAATAGGGCTTAAAATACAACCAACATACAGTGTGCTTTGAAACCTTTAGAAGTTCCAATAGCGGAGCTTAACCGGCCCAGAGCGGCTTTCTGTTTGTTGCCGTGTTTGTTCCCAACTTTTCTCTATTATTTAAGACAAGGTAGCCCGTATACTAGATAACTGAACATTATTGTTACACATCTCTTTAGATTTATGCTAAATTTTATTTGGTGCTGTTGATCTCAAGTAGTTTTATTGTCATTTCAGCCATATACAGTGTTACAGTACACAGTGAAACAAAACAACGTTCCTCCAGACCAAGGTGCTACATACAACATTAATGTGCACTAGTGCAAACAGTAAACACACACAGTACAAACAATACATAAGAAACAATACAGAACAATAAATACAAACAGTGCAAAACAGAAGTAAGTACAAGTGATGCATCTATTCATGCTTTATACCTTGCAAAAGCCCATAAAAACAGTCCCCCCTCTACCCGTCCCCATTAAACATTTAAAAACATTTTATGTTATTTTACTGAACTTTTATAGAAAGTGTATTCGACTTTTGTTCTAACTCTTGCCACCTTGAGTGTAGCAGTGCGTCTCACACACACTCCTATTTTTCTGCCTGAGATTATTGCAATACTGATGTGATGCATTTTATATGAGGAGCGAATACACATCAAATGTATTATGGTGGTCTTGTTTAAGTCTAAACTCAAGTTTAAAGCCTGTGTGTTTAATAAACACAATCTTGATAAAAAATACTTGTAATTAGTCTAAACAAAACACCCAAGTGATGATAAACTTTAGGCAACTTTGCTGTAGAGCACAGAGACGAGGTAAAAGGCAAACCAAGCACCTGCATTAGGTCTCCCTGGTGGTACTCTAATCACCATGCTGTTTGCTTGTGTCTGTCTCCTCACTGACAGTGGACTACACTAACCCTGACCCAGATGGTGGGAGCAATGTCACATCCATCTATGCAGCAGCTCTAATGAGACAATCATTAAAGCTGTAGGCAGGCATGCGCATGTGGTCAGTGTACTTTAACCACACTGTAAACAGGGCAGCCTCAGATAACCAGGCAATAATGAATTGCAAATGGAGCTAAGCTATTGATCGGCCATTGACGGCGCAAGGGTTGCCGATGTCGATGCTTCATAAAGCGGCTCTCTTTTGTGCACGCCAGCCTTTGACTGTAAGCTCGTCACTGCTCATGTTATCTTAAAAACACTCTTATTGAGTGGCAGAAAGGCCTGGGCATAGCAGAGAGACCTAGTCGCTCCACTACTGCCCTAATCCCCTCGTCAAGAAGTGAGCTAGTTGACAGCAAGGGAAATGCTTTGCCCTTCGGTGATGGCTGTATAGAACACTAAGACCATGTAAAATCAATCAAGCGTCCCGTTTAAAATGCCAGGTTTCTTTAATCAAAGCTGATGCAAAAGCACCGACATCTTGAGGTGGAAAACTCAGACTTAAAAGGGTAAAAATCCCGCCGTAGGCTAAAAAACCTGATCCAGAAAAGTATAGAGATGGTTTTATATCTAAAGCAAAAGCACATCATTTTATAATTAATTTAAAATATAATCCATCAGCAATGTAGAATCTTGATTCTTTAGCTTTTCCACTTGAACTATAATGTCTATGACTGTTGCTGCCTTTAATATACTTTACTGCAACCTAAACACTGTATAGAAAATATGTCTTTACACTGCTGAAAAGGGGTAGAAAATGTAAATGGCTTTAATAGAGGTATAATGTAGTAAAATCTGTTAAGACTTACCTGTGTGCACACGGTAGTGGGTCTCCAGCTGGTGTTTGAGGCTGAACTTCTTACCACAGCCATTACATTCATAGGGCTTCTCTCCGGTATGGATGCGTTTGTGGCCCTTCAGCGTGCTCTCATCACGGAAGCAGCTCCCACAGAACTCGCATTCGTACGGATGATCTCCTGCCGCACATTATTACAGAGAAATCACTTAAAATTCAATCATGTAATAGCCATGTTATGTAAATATATTGTATAAGTATACATGTAAGATACGTGCAAGATTTCCCAGAACCATTTGCTAAAAAAATTATTCATAATCCAGACAGATATCAGCAGAGGTTAGACTCCCCTGCTGACTCCTGGCTCCTTTTAAGTTTTTATTTATTTATTTTTAGTCTTGAGCATCATATTACAAAGATTTTATCTTGCCCAGCATTGCCCTTGGTTTGCTCAGTTGGGTTTCTGGGCATGATGTTAGCTAAATTTGCATTCTTTTATTATTAAACAAACAAAAAGTCTTTAAAATGATTTTTTATGATATTATGTTAAAGTCCAATTAATGTAATTCAACTATTTCTGCTTTTGTTCTATTCAAATCAATTTTATTATAATTTATTCTGTTCTTTAGTTGTCACACATTCCTCTGGAATGGAACCTTTTTTCTCCCCCATTAAAGACTAAGTGAACAAAATATCATAAGTATAGCAGGATTTGGCCATGGATCACTAACACAGACTTGTCAACCATCATTACCTAACATGGAGATGGCACCAAGTGTGACAAAACATCATCTCATTTACAATTCATCACATTCTTCTTACAGGCCAAGCTTCATCACAACACTCTCAGTGCCTAGGCGTGCATGTAATGGATATTTGCATGTCAATAATCGAGGATATTACGATATGCGAGGGCGCACTGTCTTGCCCTTTGCTAATTGCTTTCCTGTGCCTGACTGCCAGCCACTCATATATCATTCTGGGCCTGTACAGATGCGCAACGCTGCCAGGCGTGTAATGTTCTCGATTAATGCATTTCGCTACGGCGCCGAAGGTTTAAGTCCTCGCCAATGACCTACGCCTTTCATTATCTGGCTGTCCGAGTGCCACCGTGCCGAGGAATAAATTGCATTTCTCGTTATGTACTGTCATGCTCGGCCTCTTGCCGCCCCTGTTACGAGACAATGTCAATTTCCTCAGGCAGGTTAAGAGAGAGAGCGAGTGACGCACCTAAATGCCCGGCACATTGTACATTCGCTTGGCTATTTGGGCTGAAATGTCACTGCTTCTCCCTTAAGTGGAGTATGCGAGTCTAATAAGAACTGAAAAATAACAGAAATGAGAATCATGCATATGATAAAACAAAGAAAGGTGCTAGGGAAGAAAAATCAATAAAAGTGACAGTCGTTATTTGCCTGCATGAAGTTATCTGTGCTTCGGGCTTTAAGGCAGTCTGCTCTTTCCAGTATTTCTGCCGCAGCACTGGGTGCAATCCATCATGGTCTGTGCTGAAGCTCTAGCACGCGACAGGAATAGTAATCCCACCAAATTCACCTGCCTTTAATTGTGACTAAGCCCATGCCTCACTCAAAGACATCTGTGCTGAAACATAAGAAAGCTTCTTGCTGTCGGCACCACAGAGTTATATTCAGTGGCTCACTCCTACGATCAGTACTAGCATCTTTAATCTATATTTGACAGAATAATTGGTGACAGCTCCCACTTGACACTACAGGGCACAAATTCATATATCCAGCACAAAGCATTATTTTGGGCTGCCGGCATTGTGTAAATTCCACACAGCGCTGCCACAGACACAAGTCGAACTGCTTATCAAATTTCACAGCAATTCAGGGGGCTTGGCATGGCTTAGCTTTGTTAGGAATACATTAAGCTTGGAGGCATTAAAGATACGAGGCAATAGATCAAGATGCTGCCATCAGCTTATGTAGCTTTTTTTTTCCCTGTGACACGGAAAGCCATCAAGCCCAGACACTTGAGGGCTGCCACCTGCGTCCTTGTTCCTATGTGGCATGCTGCTGTACCTGGCAGGGGCATGTGGGTGATGCCTGCAGCCTAGTGCAGCCAAGGCTCTCAGCCCAGTTCATTATGCACTAAGCGGCGTAAATCAGGGATCCATCACTGCCAGTGACTCGGCTGGCCGGCGCCATCAAACACAGCTGCGAACACAAAACACCCACCACAGATGGAAAATGGGCGCAGAATAAAACACAGGCGTGGCAACAACAACGGAATATTAACGAGGCCCAGCCGGCAGCCGGAGCCTGCGTGGGGAGGGACTGAGGGAGCAGCCATGATGATTAACCTATAATGTATGCCTGCTGTTGCACACACTGTATGCAAGAGTGTGTACAGCAATAATGCTGAAGGTGTTTTATGTTTTAATCCCTACGATAAGTGTACATAATAAAGGATAAGCACTAAAGTCACTCACACAGCAGATATACCGATTAACACACCTAGGGTAGAGCACAGTTATAGGTATATGGCTTATTAATTACTAATTAATCAGCCTTCGACCTTTTGGTCTTTTTTGCTGGGGCCAAATGCATCTTTTTCCTTTTTAAATCCCTTGACGAAAGCTCCCACATCACATTAAGCGGGCGTTTGTGACGGTTCATTGTAATTTAATACACGCCTACAGAGAATTGGGTTCAAAGATGCGTGTCGAGGTGCTGCATTTTTCGCTTCCATCTGCGTGCCTCTCGTCTCCGTAATGGTGGAAGGCCACTGACATTTATGCGCACTGGAGGGAGCGCTGGTGTGTCGTGTCTGATTCAGCATCCGGCACAGATGAGCCAGCTACAGTACCCGCACTCAAAATAAGGGCCGTGTCGACATAAACAGACGGGGCTCAGCTCATCTCGCCACCTTCACCTCAAATATTTATCTCAGGCGCAGTAGCCTGAAGGAGCTCTGACACACCAGCCTGTTATTTAAGGTCAGAGACTGAAAGGAGTGTGTTCTCAAGAGAAAATGGGATTCGCATAATGGAGGCTGTTCCAGAGTCACCTCATCTGCTCAGTTGGACGACAGGCTGTATGAGAGTGGGATGGGCCACGGTGGACCGCACACATGCCAAATAACAGCGCTGTCACAAGCCATCACAGTGCAGAGCCTTTACTAAATGATCTATCAATTCAGGCTGCAATTCACTGACAGTGGCTTACGAGATAAACTGGCATGAGCAATCAAATACCAAGAACTACAGTGTGGCTCCTCCAGCTAGGCTACACCCAGACAAATAGACAGGGTAACATTTACAAATGGAAAATATCTTGAAACCATCAGCCTGAAAATTTCAAACATGGGGAGAGGTGGGAAGATTATACATTCAGTATGTTTACAACTCAACCCATCAAAGCAACCTGACTTATTAGGCCATTCTATAAACGTAGCTACATCTGCATTTTTTTATTCGTTTTATTTTTTGGCATAGTTCAGGACACATCTGTAAAGCAGCAACTCTGTTTGCAATAGCGGGATAATATTAGGTACAGACTTTACCTGTGTGAGAACGAAGATGGCGTTTAAGTGCCGTGTGGCTCGGAAAGGTGCGATTGCACTCGCTGCAGATGTAGCTACGGACCCCGGCGTGAACTTCCATATGCTGTTGTAGGGCTGTCTGTGTCTGGAAGCGTTTCCCGCAGAGCAGACAGAAGATTGCCATGTCTGAGCCTTAAGAGAGAGAGAGAGAGAAAGAAAAAGAAAGCTATTAAAGTAAGGGTTACATTTGCCCAAATTGAACAATTCATGCATAATCCCTTCGGTGTGTCGGAGTGTATCTCCTTCATAGAACTGTTTTCTAGTGCCACAGAAAGAAAGACCGGGGTCGGCGGAAGATCCCCGTGTTGGTTGACCTGGGTTTTTTTTATGCGTGGAATTTTCATGTTTTCCTCATGTTCATGTGGTTGCTCTGGTTTCCTCTTACTGTCTTACAGTCTAGGTGAATTGGAGATACCAAATTCCCCTCCCTTTATATAACATTTAACATCATTTTTGAAGCATTTAACCTACACATCTGAAGAAAATACTGGTATTCCTTATACGTTTGTCTCATTGTATTGCTACATGCTAGCTAGCTACACTATATTTCCAAAATATTTGCTCACCCAATCAAATTATCCGAATCAGGTTTTCCAATCACTTCCATGGCCACAGGTGAATGAATGCTGCAGCATACCAAGATATTTTGAACAATTCTATGCTCCCAACTTTGTGGGAACAATTTGGAGCTGGCCCCTTCTTCTTCCAACATGTCTATACATCTGTGTACAAAGCAAGGTCTATAAAGACATAGATGACAGAATCTGGTGTGGATGAACTTGACTGGCCTGCACAGAGTCCTGACCTTAACCTGACAGAACATCTCTGGGTTGAATTAGAGCAAAGACCAAGAACCAGGTCTTCTCATCCAACCTCAGTGTGTGACTTCAGAAATACATTTCTGGAAGAATGGTCAAAAAATCCCATAACCCCTGAAATTTGTGGACAGCCTTTCCAGAAGAGTTGAAGATGTTCTCGCTGCAAAGGGTGGACTGATGTTATTATTTAACCTTATGGATTAGCTCATAAGTGAGTCAAGACAGGTTAGCGAATACTTTTGGAAATATAGTGTATCTTTAGCTGGATATTAAATAGTAATGATAATTTCATTGATAATGGAAGCATTTTGTTGGCAACCTATACCATGTTCTGACAGTTTTCTGGGAAATAATGTATAGGTTCAATCATTAAGGTAAAATACAGCTGATTATCCCTCAATCCTTGCTTTAGGGACCTATACCTACTGTATAAAGGTGGGTGAAACCCATACACACACACCTGATAAGTGCAAATAAAATGTTCATAATGGTTAAACTTGTCGCCATTATAGGGACTCGCCACTGCAGATGATGCATAACATGCTATAGATGTTAGTATCGCTGGTGCTCAACTGACACCTAGAGGAGATTTTTGCATTTTTTTCCCCATGTTCCACCATCATCAAAACTACTTACTTAGCCCCACCCCCTTATTGATTGTCATTATCTGTAAAAATAAAATGCTCTGTTAACTACCATAAACTAATCCGAATATACACCATTCCAAATGAGCCCCAGCTGTTTGACTCGGAGTATAAAGAGACAAATAGGCAAGCTCTCCTGCCCCTCACACTCTCTGAGACACACGCACACACATATACACACACACACAAACACCACAGACTTTTTCAATTACCAGTCTCTCAAAAACTCTAGGGAAAGAGGCAGTGTTTTGTGCTCGGCTTCTATTTCATCATTCAATAATGCATCTTTAAGGCAAAGCTGCCACTAATTTAAAGATCTATAAGGAGCATCAGTGTATTGTTCATAAACGTGGATCAATGGGTGAGAAAGAGACAGAAAATGATGGACAGACAGACCAGGAGAGTGAGAAAAAGAGACAAGACAGGATCCAGCCACGTTCTAAAATCTCAGACTGTGAGGCTGAATTGCTGCTTTTCTGAAAATAAATACTGACAAGGCTTCCCGCTGGCTCTCTGGCTGTCCAAGTCGCTCTCCGCAGTCTCTCGCTCCCTTTACTTTGCTGCTTCCTGCTCTTTGTTTATCAATGAAAAAAGGGAACCATTGACCATGATGATTGCAGCGGGAGCCCCAGTAGCAATGGGAGGTTTGAAAGAGGAGCTGAAGGACAGAGTGCACACTCTAATGACATCTTGGTGTGCTTCAAAACCAGGAGCACTCTAGATGCATTCTGAAAGTATTAAAAAAAATCCTGGCTTTGAGTTGTAGAAGAAGAAAGATGAACGATACAGGGGAAGTGGTGCTTGAACTGGGGCGAGAGGATGGGTTGAGGCAAGAATGTAAGAGGTTAGATCTGGAGTCTGGTCTTTGACCCCATAAAGACGTGAAGGCTTAGACAGGTCGGGGGACATGTTTGCTTTTTAAATGACCATTTCTCTCAAACGAACTGTGTATGAGGGTTGATTAGGATAATTACACTTATGCTCTCTCAGTTCTGATTCATTATCTGACCACAGTGTTTGAAATTATAGCTTTAAGACAATGTCACAATCTGAGGATGAATGAATAGGTAACAAATTTGTATTCATAACCAAGTATGTGTGTGTTTTTGTGTGTGTGTGTGTGTGTGTGTGCATACATCTACATAGCAGACAGACTGCCCTTTCACCCCAGTACCTAAACATATCCTGCATGTAATTAGGCAGTGATACAATAACCTACATTCATTCAGTTTGGATTTGTCAGAGTGGAAAAACCTACTTCAACAAACAGAGGAAACTACACGGAGCCGCAAGACTACGTTATATCTGATGTGATCTAATTCATCGTTCTGGTAATCAGGTAAATTTATCACATCATCATAATCATCACTTGTCCGTCAACAGACCAAGACTACTACTGACCACACTGCAGCTTAGACTACAGTACATACATAAGTCAGTTTATTTTTAAACAAACACACAACAAATACTTGTTTGTTCAGTATATTAAATCTATTTCAGTCGTGTATTTATGATCGCTAATATCAGAGTTTACAGAAATATATAATTATTTATTTATTTATTTATTGTTTAACGTCATCCTCAGCACCAGTGTCTATTCTAATGACAGGAACACGGTCATA
>JAOUQV010000018.1:8304427-8316172 GCA_028565295.1 Aspidoras spilotus | reverse complement strand
AGGAAACCGGAGCACCCGGAGAAAACCCACGCGAACACGGGGAGAACATGCAAACTCCACACAGAAATTCCCAGGTTCAGGTCCTCTTGCTATCCACTGCGCCACCCCAGAAATATATTTGCACAACAGTTATTTATTTCAATAATAATATTGAACTGCAAAATTACTAATTGCAATTATGGAATATCTTTTTTTTATTTAATTATAAAAATTATAATTTTCTATTTTTATAAGGTGTACTGTGAAAGAAAAGGTTTTTAAAGTCCCGCTTCTTTCACATATTTTGAGCTGATTTGTGTGTGCACCGAATGAAAGTTTGACTGAAAATGGTAAATTTCATGTACAAAATGGCCATTCGTCTAAAAGACGTCTAGCCATTCATTTACAGAATTGGTCAGATGACTTATTCATCCGTTTATCTCGCTTATACAAATGAGAAGTTAAGTGATGGGGCAGTGCTCAAGGGCCCAGCAGAGGCAGCATTTGAACTCATGTCCTGACTACTAAAAACAAGGTTATCTAGGTATTCTGTCAAATGGTAACATCCATCGCCTAAAAACAAGAAGGTCCTGGGTTCAACCCGCCGACTGACAGTCATTTCTATGTGGAGCTTGCATGTTCTCCCCGTGTCCATGTGGGTGTCCTCCGGGTGCTCCCGTTTCCACCAACAATTCAAATACATGCTTGCTAACTGAAATGGAAATACCAGACAAGTATATGATTCTCATAATATAAATGGTGGTGGCCCCTGTCTATGTTACACAGGGATAAAGGTTGCTGCCAAATCTGCACAGCATCACTGCAGACTCGGAAAACGGATTCACAACAAGAATAAAAAAAAATAGCCACATCTCACCGTGTGTTTCTTCAGAAGTAACTATACAGACGAGAGTAAACAGACCAGCATCAAGACAATTACTCACCAGTACTTCTTTCAAAATTACACTCAACCACAGCCACCGATCATTTTCTAATCAATCTGTGCTAGATAACCGGAGTGCTGTGCTTTTAATAGCTAAAATACGTCCACTGAAGACGGGAAAAAGTGAAAGAGCATAAAGGTAGCTGATAAAGCACGCATGAAAACAAAGTGTGATGTCCATCTGCTTGGTGTTAGCTGGAATTAAGTGTTCCACTGTGAGGAGTTAAGAGAGACAGGAGAAAATGGACTGGCTCCGTGAAGCCAACATACAGAGAGAAAATGTGAGAGAGAGAGAGAGAGCCACCTCTATTACAGAGTAAAATTGAGTCGGACAAAGTGGCACCTGGACGGAGTGCTTTGCCTGCTGCCGCCTGCTCCTGCTGGAGTTTTGGCATAATTTACCTCCACTCATGTGTCTATTTGTAAGGGTCTCTTAGCTCTACTTTCACTGTTAAGTTAATGGGCCTGGAGAGCCACTGGCTGTTACTTAACGATGGCTGCACCGTGCCGTTCAGGCACCATGGAGGAGACATTAAATGTGCACACACACAGCGAATAAATGGAATATGCCTGCTTTGTTGGAGTAATCTATAGTCTGTAGTCAAGTCTATGGCAAAAATTAAACAGGCAGAGGAAAAACAATGCGCTGAATAAATTCAAACATGTGAAGTGGGGACGAGAATGAAGGCGCGCCGTCTGTCAGCACGATGGGGGAAGAGGCGGCATGAGGCCTCGTGTGTCACTGGAAAGCCAGCGAGACTGTAGTCAATTAGCTTGTTTTTCATTTCAACGGTGTTGATGGAAAACAAACTCCTGCTGCTCTGTCTGTCACCCCAGCAGTGGGGTGCGATGTCACCTGTTGCTCAAGGAAGATGTCCCCATGGTGGAAGTGGTTTTGAGGCACGCTGCTGTTCGTATCTATTGCACAGCAAACCCGTGGATGCCAACAGAATATAGGTCTGGGGTAATTTATACTGCTGTGATGCAGTTTAGTTCATGTGCGATTGAGCTTTGCTGTGATGCGAATATACAAATTATTGTTAATAGAGCGTGTCAGTAAATGTACCCACTGTACAAAGGAGATTATGCTTTTGCACTATCCCATGCTGCTGCAATACTTGATCTTCCCCCTGGGATTAATAAAGTGTAGCTTGTCTAAAAAGTCTCGTCAGTACACAACAGAACTGCAGAAGCAATAAACTAAACTTCATAAAGCTACAGTTTTATAAAATTCCTTGTTTACAAAATGAAAAGTGACAACATTTGAATGTTGGAGTCAATAGGGTTTGGTCATAGCTATACAGTATTGTGCAGAAGAATTAGGCTCCCAATTATTATTTTAGTACAAATTCTGTTAGAATATTTGTGTTGGGAAGTAGAGTTTCTAATTTTATAACTTTTACCACTTAAAAATAATTTTACAAGTCAGAAAGCAACATGTTACACAACAGAAATTGTCGTCAATGAAACCAGACAGAATAGGTCTACAAAATTATTTGTTAGAGTCCCCGAGACGTTCTGTAAATCCTGCCAGATTAATAACTTAGAAAGCTGCCTACCTCGGGTAGCCGATTAAACAAAGAACACTGACTACGCTTTACTGCACTTTATGATGTTTCTTTCATGTAGAAACATATTCATCGTTGCTTTACATCATGTACCTAAAGCATTTGACAATATTTTACAGCAATTACCCGGACGGTTTTTCTGGAAACTCTGAGACAGTCTGCAATTTCTTTCTTAAGTCGAATTACTTAGTTCGTCAATTAGACAACTTAAGGGTATAATCAATAAAAAATTTTATTTTCCACACCATCGCTGCGATGTGCAATAAAGTCTTACTCCCATGAGTGTATAAAAGCATTTTGTGTCTGCAAGCAACAAACCATCTGAACCCTGTACTGTATACCAAATAGGATATGTAAGGACAAAATGAATGACTTTATCCTGTACAGGATACAGGGCAAAGATGTCCGGCTGTGCTCTTCAGTCTCGTCTACACTACCGGCTATGTGGTGTGCATGCTGCTGTGGGAGTGGCCAACTGGAACAGCAGGAAAGGGTAACGGGTCATGGGGCAGCTGCATGGGGCAAGTGTAGGGTGGATTTGTAGGGTGCTTGTGAAACACCGGGGGATTTGGCAACCTCGCTGATCTTTGGGAACAATGGAGGCGCAGGAGGACATACAATGACTGATCTGATGCCAAAGCCCCACTTTAATGTATACAGGAGCATGTGGTTGAAGAATAAAACTCTTAAATCACCAATTGACAAAATTACACCACCAGTACCACCTTTTCCCCCATTTGTGACAAAGAAGCACAACCAATTTGGCTCATGACCTCTCTTCATGATATTTTAAATACAGAACTGATGGGGTACTATAGGTTTAAGCATCATTTTATTATAATTAAAGCAGAATTTAGTCATTCTAGCGATGTGTACTATTTTCCATAAGGTAATGAGAATTATTCTGCATCATGCTGCAATGAAATCTGATGTGTAAATGTGAATCAAATAGTTTTAATGTAATAGTTTAATATATAAACATCAGGCCACAGCCATATGAAAGAGGAGAAACATATTTTGATTTCAGTTGGAGAGTCTCTCTGAGATTAACCTATTACGCCCCATAAGTGCCCCGATTCGAAACCATTTTCTAAAGTGTGTCTTAAATTAGAAGTGAATAGCATACATGAGCCCTGCATTGTGGCTTCAGTCAGGGATTATCTGACTTCATGGCTTCATTCCGTGCTTGGGATTTGAACGAGTGTGTGCAAATCATGTGCATATTCCTGAAGCAGTCATATGCCCAATAAGTGGGTTTTTATTTAGTAATCCATAGTCGAAATAGAACGATTTAAGCAGCTCTACAAAATAACATTCTAATGAGGTTTATGGGTGAAAGTATATAGAGGTTTTACACGAGTTTCAGTAAAAAAACAAGTTACACTCTGCCTTTGATCTCTCTGTGACTTCACACACACACACACACACACACACACACTTCTCCCATAGGACTGTAATGGGTAATATTTGAAGAGTAACAAAAAATGATTGAAGAGTGCAATCACTATGTAACTTGATGGGTTTGGATGGGCTCTATTCTACCTCAAAAAAGTATAGTTACCACAGTTTAAAATCAGTCTCATTCAAAGTTTTTAATGAACTTTATTAAAAATATTATCTAAATGACCCCTAAATATCATAAAACAGTCGACAGCATGATTATATTAGAATTATAATAGAGAATTATTATGTAATACAGATACAAATGTAGTAACCTGTGGGGGTTTTAACCAAATATTTCAGTAGCTCAGACGTTGTACTTTAACTCATTTAAAGCACTCTATGGCAAAAATTTGCAATCTTTATGCCAAGTTATTCCCTACCACCAGGGGTCGCAACAGCTAGACACTTGCACTGATGTTCTGGCACATCGGTTTTACGCCAGCTGCCCTTCCTGATGCAACCTTTACACTTATATCCAATATAGTATCATGGAGAATTTGACTTGACTTGTGTTTTGTTTGTGCCTGAAAAGTGGTGTGTCATAGTATTTTTATTTACTGATACACAAACATCAGTTGTATACATTTTTATTGAACAAGTAACGTTCTAAAATCTTACATTTACACCAGTAAAAGTAACACAGATCCCATATACCACCTATGTTGGTCATTTACCCACAACCCACAGCCTGCCCTTTGCCTGCATTAGTGTTTTATTCTTACAAAAAGTAGCTTACTATATATATATAGCTATATACGCACATAATTTTAGTATGTACTATGTCCGAGGGCCAGAGAGAGAATTCAGAGAGGCACACAGCAATAAAAATCGACAAGACAGGCAGCAGGAAGGATGAAGAAACGTTTCATGAATCTCTATGACAAGACACTAGAGGCAGCTGCAGAGTCAACAGGTACAAACTGTTCCTGTGGTGTTCCCTGTGTATGTATGTGTGTGTGTGTGATAATGTGATGAGTCTACCACCTCACAGTGACCATCTTATTCGCTCACTCACTGAGGCTAACACCTAATGAGGCCAGACTAGAGGAGAACCACATCTTGACGTAATCCTGCCAAGTGTCTGGATATAATGTAGTATTAGAGCTGCCTCTGGCTGGAGAAAGCCGGACTGACAGTTCTGCTCCTCTTTACAAAGCATGCGACAGTCGCGATTGCTGCTTTAATTCATTCAAAACGCATTTCTCTGACAAGACGAGCAAAAAGAAGAGCCCGAATGAATTGTTTATTGATCTAGCCGGGGAAGGGATGGGTAATTGCGTGAGCCATTGAGAGGGGAGAAGAGGCAGATAGAGAGAGATAGAAAGAAAGAAAGAGAGAGAGAGAGAGAGAGAAATAAAATACTAATTTTCTGTGTTACTGTTACACTGATGTCTGAGATTTCTTATAAAGGGAAGTGGGTTGCAGAAATTGATGCAGCTTACGAGTTAAACAGGTCTTCGTTTCATACCTACAAAAGAAACTGTTTAAACTAACATTGATATGAAAAAAAGAACAACACACACTTCATCACACTGAGACAATCATCTTTCTTCACTCAAGGGCCTCCAGATTTTTTTACACCAATAATAGATACAGATAATTCATGTTCATGCTGGTCTGCCGTAGTCTGATTTAGCATGACGAGATGCACCGCTCATGAACAGATTAATGTCACCAGATGCCACTGTAGATGCCATATTAATTACCTTGAGATAATGCCATGGAACCATATGGTTCATCTAGTGTCCATTTAGACGCAGAAAATGTCTTCATCACTCACAAGCCCCACTTGGAGGAAAAAATGGGAACAAAATTGGCCCAAATGACATTGACAGGTGTTGGAAGCAGATTCTTCATAATTAACTGAACTATTGCTAATGTGATTGAAATGGACAGACTGTAAACAAGTGTGTTCATTAATACTGCATGATGATTGGCCCAAATATGTCTCCATCCTGTCCTGAGAGCTTCGTTTGCTTTTCATTTATGTATAGTTTAAGGATAACCCATGGCATAGGATTACACTCGATGACCGGCTTACATCACACTATATTTAAGAGACGGTTCATTGAATTAAAGGAGCCATTTTAGAGCCCTCTGCTGACTGCAAGCTGAACTGCAAGTGCTACTAACCTCTTCCATCACATGACAGTACACTGAGTCATAGAGTTCTCTAGGTATCTATAAAAGTCTATGATAAAAGCAGGTCCAGGAAGTAGGAACACTTCCAAACGGTACAAACTGCACCTATAAGTGCACAGAAGGTGGATTTTGTTTCAGGATTGACTTATGGTGTACTCCCATGCACTGCACTCTTGTGAATAACATTAAAGTGCCTTTAAGAGAATTTACAATGCAATGCTAGCCCTCATCTTGACTTGGGATCATGTCAAAGCAAAGACCACGCTTGCTTCCCTGGCATTTTGGTACCCCGCCAGCCGTAATTTCACAAATCCGATTTAATCATACAACCCTGGCGGTGCGGCTCCAGGTAAGAAGAATGATGATTAGTAAACATGCAGCCTTTCCTTAGCTTCATTGGCATTCGAGTCGGGTTAGTGTGTCACATTTAAAATGCAGCCTGATGAAGTCTACAAAATCAAACCATTTGTTACTCCTATTGAAGAGGCTTCAGGGCAGTGGCAATTAAATTGGAATCAACGCTGGGGAATGAGACACGGCAGAGTCATACCAAAAAGGTGGGAATGTCTAAAGGATGTCTCGAGTTTACAGTGCAGGTGAAAAACCAATGCTGCTTTAAGAAGTAGTAGCCAAACCATATGTACGAATTGACAAGGCTGTATGTTACTTTATTTATCCCTAGGAGCTCAGCCGAGCGGCGAACACACACAGTGCTAACCATGATTAAACAATCAGGGATAGAAAGAGAAATGCAGTTTGCTCAGCTGCGCTGACAGTAATACATGGCAAACCCTTTCAGGATTTGACATTGTTATTGATCTGTGGTTTAGGAGTAATAGCTGCTGAATCTGGGTGTATCCATGTGCATCTCTGTGTGTGTGTATATATGTGTGTGTGTGTGTGTCCAGACATGTCTGTCTGCATGACAGTATGATGTCTGCATACTGATGTCTCTGCTCCTGTGATTTTTTTTTGTGTGTGCAGAGGACAGTGCTGCTTGTGGTGTGTGGTTGCACGAGCTATTTTAAATGAATAAAAGGTGGGGAGGGCCCCATTTACATTGTACAGCTGATTGGACACACTGGAGATGAGTTACCAGTGGGAGCTTGTGTGTGTGTGTGTTCATGTGTGTGTGCGCATGCATGCGTGTTGGCGAGCCTCACGGAGATGGGAGATAAATGAACTGCAAATGAGAAGGAACAGCTCCTGCCGTACAGCTGGCTTCCGAATTGCTTGCTTGGCTGAGGCAACCGCGCGAACGGTTGCCAAGGGTGTCAGGGCTCAGTGTCCCTCATTGGCCAAAAGTGAGAGTTACACGGACTGTAATTCAGAATGAGGGCCAGCAGAGGCCGCTTCGACTAACCAATCAATCAATGTGGGCTCCCCCCCCACTGGCACAATGACTAGTGTCCAAGAAAAATAGACAAAAACAAATTTAAAAGGCTCCGAATTATATACAGGGTGAAATATTAAGTAAATACTGACCTGCTTATGGCTCGCCAGAAATTTTGCAGAATTACATCTCGAATACATCTTGATCAAATCAGACACAAATAATGCAAATTACTGGATAACTCTTTTTGCATGCGGTCAATCTGCCATCACTGTGTGTTCTTGTTTGCTGTGAGTGAGGCTGTGTGTGTGTGTGTGTGTGTACGAACATGTACGTTCTCCCCTCAGGGTGTGTGCAGAAATGCTCTCTATGCAAGCCCATTACTGGGAAACACATCAGGAGGATGGAAATAAATTACACTGTTCTATCAAATGAAAAACTGCCACCGTGAAAAAGATCGGCACAGAGGAAAATTATGCCAAAGTTCTGTTTTTCTTTCCCCGGCTATAAACGGATTATTTACTACTGCCAGCACGCTCTGATGTTTATAATGCTGCAGGATAATCTTTTAAAACGGTTTGAAATGATCTTCCTAAATCAATGCAAACGGATAAGACCTATTTCTAATCCGTTTGACATATCTGATACACACGCTCCTGTGGGATGGAATACTGAACGTACTGACTACACAATTCAGATATAAAAGGGCACAACTGCATGTGAAAAAATAACAAAATGAAGGAGATGCATATGCAGTTTGCAAACCTGATCTTGCTCCAACACATCAATAATGTGTGCACGATTACTGGGGACAGGAATTTTGACACATTTCACATTTCCCTCTGGTGAGAAAAGAGACAAGTCAAAAGTAGTTTATAAGGTTGCGCTTGTTGGAAGATCCATACACACATTTTTATAGAATGCTATATTCAAACGTGTGTGGAAATACAGACGTGTGTCAGTCTTTCAACAATTGCACTTCTTTCCAACGGAAATATCAGTCGTTATGCCTTGGCTCAACTGTCATGTAAATGCAAAAAATCTGCACTGTACAACGGTATCACGGGTGTACCAAGAGTGGAAGACCCGTCAACAAACATCCATCCGAATGCCATGAGACTGTCACGAACTGAACTTGCAAGGTGAAGTGTCGGGCTGCTGCTAAAGGCATGGGTCAACTTGCATATGTAGTATATTTGCCACTTTGAAGTGTCTCTTCCCAGACATCAACAGTTTGACCAAACTGTTTTTAGCCAGGTGTTCCTAATCTGGTAATCGATAAACATAACTTGTCCCTTAGTTCCTAGTCTCTTTGCTTTTAAGTATGTGCACGCAGTATTTCTGAAAGTGTTACAGCATTGCAGAGATAACTAGAGAATACCCTTAAACACTGGCTGCAGAAATATATAGATATTACATATCCACCTCCAGAATATATATTTTTTCAATCCTCATAGTGTGCCAGCAAACACCTATGCCCTGCTGAGGCACAGACAGCAACAGGGTGTGGGTGATAAATTTTCACTAACGAGGAAGAACAAAAAAATCCTGGAAGGACCACAATGTGTTCTCAAAGAGCAAAGTTCTATGGATCCAATAAACAGCCAGAGCATTGTCCAAAATATAATAATAAATCTAATACCTGTGTAAATAATGTACACTGATGGAAAATTCATGATCATTTAAAGCTCAATGACTAAAGAAAATGTCTGGGAACTCGAAAAGTTGATCTCCAGACGAAAGAGGCAGAAAATCCAAAGTTATCCAAGCCTTGTTGGTCTGCTTAGTGTTTTCAGTGCATGTAGCTATAAAAGGAGACTTTCTTCCCTACATGATAATCGGACTGGAAGCCTGGTGTTGGAATTTATTCCTCCCCTCCCTTCCCATGCTTTATTCGCACTGGCCATCTGGACAGCGGGCAGACAATGTGGTATAGGCTGTGAATGACTGTCCGTATTAGTCATTGGCTCTTAGCAAGACCCCTTGCATCCTTAATCTTTACACATTTGCGTGGACCAAATGACTAGATCACCTTTTCTAACTGGCCCGTGACATGGTATTTACTTCTGGGCAAAAAGCTTAGGACAGTCCCAATTTAGCTCACACCCCCCTTACTATCATTTCACTACCTTGGATATAAAACCTACTATAACAATATACCAACATGTGTAAGGAAACACATGTTTTTGAGATATGCATGATGAGAAACGGACTGTGATGCTGCGCCACTATAATAATACCCCAGAAAGGAAAAGGGGTGGTAGTAAAACACAAGACGTAATCCTGTACTGAACACAGAACTAACCAAACACAAAAAGAATGGGGTAAAGCTATTCATATTCAAATACATTAAGAGCAGCATGGCTGAATGACTTATAAAGATAAAGGTATTAGGTATAGCAGGAATAGCATGCTTCACCCCAGCTTAATGTAGGCTTTTGTGGCGGCTATTAGAGGAAATGGGGCAGAGGAATAAGGCACAATCACCTTCCTGATGGCTGCCACAAGTTTGCTTTATTTGTCCAGGCCAAGGAGCGGATCATTTTAGAAAGAGTGCTCGGCAGGTTACAGAGATCTGTGCATAGTGAATACACTCTCTGCAACTGGAGCGACTTAAACAGAAAAATGGATGCTAATCAACATGCTCCATAAATTGTAAGCTAGTGGCATTACTGAGCAGCACTGTCTTCTCCACAGCATAACTCTAGGGCACCGTAAACAAAATAACAGGAGTAAAATACCAAATGACAGAAGCAGTTTGTCTAAAGAACTCGCTTTCGTAAACAAGGCCATTTCTTGTGCAAAACAGGGTCATACGGAGCATGATTGGTGCCTGCCTTGTAGCTATTAAAGTACAACCAATGCTTAAATATTCCTTGTGTGCACATACATAGCAGCTACTGTACTGTCCATCATTTAACATTCAACCAATTAGATCTACATCATCCGGTGTAACAGCCAACCAGGAAGCTACAAACAAGGTCAAAGTGAAATAAATTCTCAAAAAAGTATAGACAGAGCCACAAATTTTTTCCAAATAGTCGACAGTCAGCAGCCACCTCAATTAAGCTCTGGTCATTTTCTAACTGATGTCTGAATTGTGTTTATTTAGAGGAGTATGCCTTTGACCTTGAAGACTAACCGACAACCGCAAAGCCTTTGTGAGGAAAGAAAAAGACTTTATTTATAGATCAGCTGAGTGTCGATCAAGCCGCATCGGAGCTCTGGGTAGAGGGGCCTAGGGAGAACGCTTTTGAAGCAACTAATATAGAGGTCTGCCTCTATCACTTCAACCCTTTTTAATCCCATTAGAAAGCCAATAGATTTGTGGGCACATGGCATGGCAGACGTACTTACCGGTCGAGGAAAAAAAAAAAAAAACAACACAATAAAAAATCCTTGGTGGAGTGGAATGATAAAAACACAGAGAAAAATCCTGCAATGTATTTGGGCTTAGAGCAGAGACACTTAAAGATAAGACAGGATGAGGAGTCAAGAGCATAGCACTTGAAAGAGACAAGAAGACAAAATGTTATCAGTTTCCAAGCACGGGGACAGTGTTTTGTCTGAAAAGTGAAAATGTGTTGTGATTTGGACAGGACTTTCATTAAAATAGAAGCTAATTAATTTCTCTTTGATAGTGGAGGAGATGCATCCACTGGTTTGTCATTTCCTCTGTGTGAGAGCACCTGGTAATTTACAGTCTCGATGGTAATGAGCTTTTAAAAGTGCAGAGGGCCCCGAGAGCTTAGACACATTCCCAAATGACTGTGCACTGTTCTTACACCCTCTCACACACACACACACACACACACGTACATACACATCTGCACACATCCACACACCTGTTTCTTTATATTGAACAGGAGATCAGATAATGCTTTAGGTCATAAGAAACATATCAGCCTCACTAAATGACCTGTAGCCTAAATTAAGGCACCAATTTCAAGGAGATCAAAATAACCAAAATATTAGGTATAATGTACTCATCAGTGAATTCATATAGAGAAGTCAATAGAGAAATAATGCCTTATTTCTCTTTCAGTTGGTGCCCATAATCTTTCCGGAATGACTATATACCATGTGTGTTATACACTATGTTGCCAAAAATATTTGCTCACACATCCAATTTATTTGAATCAGGTGTTCCAATCACTTCCCTGGCCACAGGTGTATAAAATCAATCACCTAGGCATGCAGACTGCTTTACGAACATTTGTGAGTGAAAGCGTCACTCTCAGGAGCTCAGTCAATTCCAGCGTGGAACTGTGATAGGACGCCACCTGTGCAACAAATCCAGTCTTGAAATTTCCTCCTCGCTCCTAAATATTCCACAG
>JAOUQV010000018.1:8272217-8282411 GCA_028565295.1 Aspidoras spilotus | reverse complement strand
AGGCGGAAGTAACTTAAATAACCACCCGTTACAACCAAGGAATGCAGAAGAAGAATTAAAGCGGTTCTAAAGGCAAAATGGGGGGACCAGCCATTTGCTAGCAAGGTGTACCTAATTAAGTGGCAGATAAGTCTATAAGTTCTAAATTATTATTTTTTTAAATATAAAAACCCCCCCGACACAAACAACAATAGTAATTTGCGTCACTGTCTCTGAGTCTCTGTCCAGACTAACCTCCTTTTAAGTGGAGGCTTTTTAGATCAATAGCTTGAAAATTTGGAACAATATATTTTACGTTGTCCTCTAGGAGACACATTAGCCCTCATCTTATTACAACTCTGCTGATTAGAGAGTGCCACCTACTGAATAAAGTTCAAAGCACAAATGTAGCACTTTCTCAACTAATATATTCATAAAACACGCACTGTGTGTGTGTGTGTGTGCATCACTTCTATATCAGTCTTTAGATGATGACATGAAAGCTTATGTACAAGGGATTTTATTACACCAGCGGTAACTTGCTCGCTCTTACTTTATGGTGTGGCCATATTACACACCCCTGTGTGACACTAGCTTATCTTGTATTATGTGACATCATATACACAAGTATAAGCCTGGATAGCAAATAAAGTCAGGAGGCAGTAGTACCAGTTATCAAATGCCAGATGGGGCTACAACATACAGGGCTGAGATTGGGATGCTCAGTCTATCCATATCAACACAGAGCACATCTGTGCAGCCAACCATTGGAAAAGCAATGACTAATGAGTCATTAATTTAGAACGAATACATTATTACAAATGAATGAACGCTAGTCTGTACGCTATTCTCCATGTGTTTATACAATAGGGGGAAACCTTTTGTTTACTTGAAACTGTACTGTGTGTATAGAAAGTCCCTGTCTGTTCGGTTGCTGACTACTGAACCTTAATTGCAACACATCATTGTCTTTTCAAGTCAAATTCACCTGGAAGCGGAGTATTTTCAGAGGGGACTACAACCGAGAAGCCCATATTAGTATTCAGGTCCATGTATGTGTTTGCAACAGTAATAACACAATATGCACGACTGCTATTCATGCTGCACCTCCCCGTGGAATAGGAAGCATAAAAGCAAACCTTGTGTGTCCTGGCTACTTCCAGATGGCTTTGGGACTGCTTTTATCTTTTTCTCTATACTCCGGCTTTTTTCCCCCCTGTAACATGAAAGTGCTGTCGGCAGATATTTGTCCGCGCTTCAGTCTCTCCTCATTCAAAATATAAAAGTTTCAAAGAGCATTTCACGAGGGAGCGCTGCCATAAATAGGATTCATAGCTTTTTAATCTGCACTAAGAAATTGATCTAAAAGTTTCCCAAAGCCATCGTCCCACCTTACATAACGCAATAAAAGTGTGCCTCAGAGAGCATTTACTTTTATTGCTATTTCATGGGACATAAATCACATTTCCTTCAATTCTGCCCGCTGCGCATACACACAGGGCTATGCATAGCAGACACTGACCAACATCCAGAGCATGCAGATTTTCCTGGTTGTCTATCAGTTCATGACAGTGGCATGAAGAGGGGAAATGAAAGGGGGAAGCCATTAGTCATGAAATCCTTAATTAAAACCATTGCCTCTCACACCCGCGCCGAGGATGAGGAAGTAAACCTTGTAGCATGTTCTACATGTGTAAATCCCGGTCTGAAATAAGGCAGCCCCTGTGGAGAGACAGGCAGACATGACAGATGGGTGTGAATGGGATAAGCATGATGGAGACATTCATCACACGACAACACACACCTGGCCAACTTCAGTCTCCTCCTAGATAATGGCCAGGTGAAGCTTTGGTAGATGGAAGTGCTGAAAGACTAACAGTATTGCGTGTGTGAGTGCGTATGTGTGGAGGGGGGCATTCCTTTTTCCCAGCGCATTCTTTTTCTTATTTAAGTGCCAGCGATGGATGACCCTGCTAATCCTAATCCAATAATCTAAGTAATGCTGGAGATGATGTTATGCCATTAATGCACACTATTAGCCAGTTTTCCATTTTCTAGCCAAGAAAATGATTCTAAGATATTATACCCCATTCTACTCTTTCCTTTATAGTGCTCTTTGTCGCCAGTGTCAAAAGCAGGACCAGACTGGATACATTACATTAAAATAACTTTTGTTCCCTAAAGAGTGCATGTGGAAAGCAAGATTTACCCCACTGACTGTTATTTCTGAGTTTCTTGAGACAACAGAGGATTTAAATTTCCTTAATGTATCGCACAAAACACACAGTTTTATTTCCTTCTAAATTACTAAGCAAAAGATGTAGTCACAATATTATGGTATAGTACAAATTTGGCTTGAGATGTTTATTTTTATGAATACTGCTTTAATGGGTCAGTACAGAATGATGAATCTTATTTTTTTTGGCTCAAAAAGGCAAGTCAATCTTTTCTAAGATCAAGTGTAGTCAGTACAGAATGATTACTAGTCCAAAAGATCATACAAATATGTTTGCAGGGCTAGTAAAGTATGCAACATATTACCTAACATACTCTGTTCCATTTAAAAATGAAGGTTGCAGGTTTTGCTACAAAAACAATTTATAAAGTGTACCAATAAAATTTTACAGAAGAACTGTAGAACTTATTAGCTAGTTCACTTACAGAACTGCACAAACTGTACCTTGAAACACATGGGTTTCAGCTGTCGCAATTTTTGTGTCAATCCATTCTTGAACAAACGACAGCAGAAGCGTCTAAAGACAAAAGGGACTGGACTGCTGCAGTGCGGTCCAAGGTTACGTTTTTAAAATGTTGCATTTGGTTTGGAAATCAAGATCCCAGAGTCTGGAGCAAGGCACAGAATGCAGGTTTAAAAAAAACCCAGGTCTAGTTTAAAGTTTCCACAATCAGTGATGGTTTGGGGAGCAATGTCATCTGCTAGTGTTGGTCCACTTTGTTTTCTGAGGTCCAAGGTCAATGCTGCCATCTCCCAAGAAGTTTTAGCACACCTCATGATTCCTGCTGCTGACCAACTTTTGGGAGATGCTGTGCCAAAGCTACAAGAACCTGGTTTAAGAACTATGGTATCCCCGTCTTTAATTGGCCAGCAAACTCACCTGACCTTATAGAAACTCTATAGAAAATCTATGGGGTATTGTGAAAAGGAAGATGCGACATTCCAGACCTAACAATGCAGTACAGCTGTAGGCCACTATCGGAACAACTTTGGCTCTCATAACACCTGAGCATTGCCACAGACTGATTGACTCTATGCCACACCACATTGCTGCAGTTATTCGGACAAAAGGAGCCCCAACTAAGTATTAAGTGCATCCAGATTCTTTCCATGTTCATATTTTTCAGTTGGCCAGAATTTCTAAAAATCCCTTTTTGTATTGGTCTAAAGTAATATTCTAATTTTTTTAGATATTGAATGTGGGTGATCATTATGATCATTATCTGTTATAATGATCAAATTAAAAGAAATAAACAATTGAAATATATCAGTCTGTGTGTAATGAATGTGTATAGTATGCAAGGTTCACTTTTTAAATGGAATTATGGAAATAAATCAACTTTTTCCATGGTATTCTAATTTTATGACCAGCACCTGTAGTTTAGTTACTGTTTATAGTAATATTTGATGTATTTTTAATAGGTCTTTGCTAGACAGCTTTGTCTTTGCCTGTGCCTAAGACTTCAAGAACTGAACACAGCCCTTCTAGAGACTTTGACCGTCACATTTGCTACTTTATTGCAAGAAACTCAGTGCAGTGTAAAAAAAAATAAAATTCTAAGATAATCAGGTGGTTTGTGCTTTAACCTGCCACTGACCGGCTTGTGATGAATGTCTGAGATAACCAGTTGGATATTAAAATGTAGTTTGAAGAGTAAAAAAAAAATCTGTCCGAATTCCAGAAACACTCAAAGCCATATGCAAATGTTCTGGGGAATGTCTGACAAATACATTTACTGTACATGCATAACATGATAACTCAGTTCAGTAGGGTTAGTCGACTCAGCAACTCATCAAGTCTGCCAGAGCAGACTGGCCATATGATAAAACGAGTGTGGCCTGATGAACAACACAATACAAAAAAAAAAACAAATCCATACTGGCCACAGGCTCCTCTCCAATCTATTTTCTGCTCAGCTGGTTTTAAATGAAGTTATTATGACTCATTAAAATGCCCGCAAGCTTGTGGAAGTCGGCCAATTACAATTTAAATATAGCCTCCCCTCAACACCCGCCCCATCCTCTCCAAATCCCCTTCTCATGCCTGGACTAACACACCACACGACTACAGTTCAACCACTGGCTTACAGCTGCCATCAAAGCCTCAATCTTTGGACTCGAATGCAGCCTAATAAACAAACAAATAATCATTTTTTCCAAGGCGGCTGCCAAAGTAAGGAACACCAGGAATTTGTGCCACGTTGCTTTAATTAACGTTGCTAAAAAAAAAAAAAACCCAAAATTGGATAGGAAAAGAGACTGAACTTTCTTCTTTGGACACTCGGATGAATAGTCATCTGTCTTTTGTAAATCAGTCACAGATTCCTATTCCACAGTTTCATTCCTATCTGTTCTAGAAAAGCCATCAAACACATTGTTGCACAATCAAGGCTGCACTTAGGTATCCTTTAAACCCCCCTTTCATGGTTCTTGTCCAATGTTTGTCACCCTCATAAAACAATAAAAGTCAGACACTAAATAAGTCCCTATTCCAAAGCCCTGATGTCAAGGACCTTTTTCATTTTAAGCCAAAAGGTGCCTGACGGAACACCTTTTCTGTGCATTCAATTGATTTGAAGCTTTATTTAAACAGTACGAGAACAAGGACGTGGTTTCAATCCTTCAAAAAGGAGTGGCACCGACGGAACCAATGTTTTCTCTCTTCGAGTCGCGCCTCTATGCCTTTTGCTTTATTTCTCAGCCTGCGAGAGCTGACTGCATACACGTGTGTATTTGTGTGTGTCTGTGTGTATATATGCTGTCTTGCTCTTATTTTCCAGCAGAACAAATTAATCCGTGCCCTTCCAGCAGCCCTCCCTCCGCTTTTTTTTTTTTTTTTTTTTGACAGAGGCTGCTCAGAAGAGAAAAATGATGAAGCAAATACAAAATTCAATTGCCTGTGTTCTGTTTTAGAAGGCACACAGTGTACTGTACAGACCATAAAACTCCCAAACAGCCTCCAGACACTGCTGCAATCACCCTCCATCAAAACACTTTGTCTCGCATACAAAAATAAGACCCGGCATCGAGCTGAATACCAAATCAGCCCACCGGGGCACTTGCTACTTAGCAACCAAAAGGGATTTAAAGCTGCAATACCCGACAACAAAGGAATAAGATCGGGATCTTTTACAGGGTATTATGGATGGTCTTACTGTTTGTTCCATGTGTCTAATCAGAAATGTTAATAATAGTACAATAGAAATGGTAAAAATGCACAGGAGAGAAATAATCATTAAAAGGCTCACAATAATAAAAATTATACACTTGCCCTTCACATTGGAGGTTACAATCTTATACAATCTTACACCATCACAAATAATATTTATAAAACAAACAGCATTTAAAACTATGATAACCCAAATATAAATATTGGATTATATATGGCGGCACGGTGGCACAGCAAGAACGACCCGGGTGGGGCAACTCTGGGAAATTTCTGTTTCGAGTTTGCATGTCCTCCCCGTGTTTTGTCCGGGTGCTCAGGTTTCCTCTCGCATTCTAAAGACACCCATCTTAGGTTAATCTGTGTCTCCTTATTGCTTGTTAGTGTGTGATTGTGTATGTGTGCCCTATAATGGTTAATGTTGGGTGGGCACCGGCAACCCCATGTGTATTAAAAGAAAACAAAAAAAAATAAAACAATATTCACATTTATACATATACAGGTACATATTCTCACATATACATATTTTTTTTCATCTTTCGGCTTTTTTCCCTGTCACCAGGGGTCGCCACAGCGAGTTCCTCGCATTAGGATCTCGCATATTTTTTATGCCGGATGCCCTTCCTGATGCAACCCTCACCCTTTCGGGCTTAGGACCGGACAATTTAACTTCTCCAACTCACCTAGAATGACAATTTAGCATTTTTCAATTTACTTAACATGCATGTCTTTGGCCTGAGGGAGGAAACCGGAGCACCCGGAGAAAACCCATGCGAACACGGGGAGAACATGCAAACTCTACACAGAAATTCCCATGTCGACCCACTCGGGGATCAAACCCTGGTCCTCTTGCTGTGAGGCCACAGCACTATCCACCGCGCCACCGTGCCGCCCATACTCACATATACATATATACACCGTATTTGCAAAAGTATTTGGTCACCCCTTCAAATGATCAGAATCAGGTGTTCCAATCACTTCCATGGCAACAGATCTATGAACGCTTCAGCATACAAAGACATTTTGGACAATTTCAAGCTCCCAACGTCGTGGGAACAGTTTGGAGCTGGCCCAATGTCATCAACATGTAACTGGTGTCGCTTCACTGCCTAAAGTGGCAGTTTGATTTATACATTTAAGGCATATTGGCATAAAGTAGCAAAGTACAAGAGGTGCCACAAAGGGCCACAACAGAAGGTTCTTATAGGTTTCTGTAGATGTAGATGATTAAAATAAAGTGGTGCAGCTCAACAAACACAAAAAGGGTGCTTATAAGGTTAAAACGATTCTGCCTGCAGATCATGGTGGATAGTCCGGGGGGGTTCATTAAAGGTAGATAAAGGCACGGAGCGATACAGCACAGACAGCGAGTGATGTGCTCAATGAAGGTTTGCATCAAAGGCATCAGCAGCAACAGACCGTGTGTACACTGGTCAGAGCCCAGCCTCAGAACTGCGTCCACAGGAATACATTTTCTTTTAAGCTTTTCGATGAGGGATAAACTCACTGTCCAATTATAGCACTATTACCCAGACGCCTAATCATCCCTCTTTTCCTTGACCTGTTCATAACGGAGGGGAGATTTATGGCCCGGAATAATTCAGGCGTTGTTGTAAATGGGGGTTTAATGTACATCAACAGGTCAGAGGAAAAGTATTATGGGTTTAAGCCACCAGAGAGAAGTTAGGGCATGCAGCCAAACAGAAGCTCAGGCCATTTATCCAGGCTGCCCGTCATCCCCCACTAATGCACAGAGAAAAAGAGAATGAGGAGGGAGGGGAACAAGAGTGAGAGTGAGGGTGAGCAAGTGGGGGCTTTATCAGCTGCTCCAAAGAATTTACATGAGAGAACAGAGCGCCGGGGCATTTTTTATTTTTTTTCTGCACAGCTTTATTTAGAAGACTTTCTTCTAGCTTTATTTTGCCCCACCCCACTTTGCTCTCTATTTTGAAATATGTGGTTTGGAAGGCAGTCAGCTTTCATTAATTTCTGGTTTGGGTACAGTATGTTCCTGGCCACACATCTGCGAGCGATCATAAACGCTCTGGAATGCTGGCAGAACATCCAGACCTGCCGGCAGTTGATGACATCATCACGCTGAGGGAAGAGCTGGAATGCGGCCAGACTGTGTGAGCGCGGCGTTCATTGCTTCTGACAGCGAGAGAGAAACAGAGAGAAAGAGGGCGTGCAAGAAGCAGACAGAGAGAACAGTGAGGTAAAGACACACAAACGGGGGAAAATTCTCTCCCCCCCCCCCCCTTCACTTATTCCCTGCACTCCAGCCATGCCTCACATTTTTTAAAATTCTAAGGTTTCGGTTATGTATAACTACACCAGACCTCTTTCCTCTCACCCAGGCAGCAGGTGTCTGTCAGGTGCATGGTGGGATAACATTTCTAGGACAAAGTTTTTGCTCTAAAATAAAGAGAACCAGATGAACCAGGAAGCCGGAGCACCAGATATTTGATAAAGACACTGAAATTGGGATAAAGAAGAGCCCACGGGTTTCAACTGAGTTTCAAGCACAGAACTGAGCCTCTTGGGTAAATTGTCTTTCAATTCTGGGGTTTGAAATGACATACATCCTTACAAGTATCGAGTGACCCTCATGCTATCTGTGGCAGCAGAGGTACCTGCTAATTCACAAACAAGTGGAGAATCAGTGCCTTAATTGGAATGGATAAGCTTTTTTTTTTTATCCCAACAGTAACAAATGACATCAGTTGAAACTCCATCCGAAAAACATACTGTAGATCGGTTAAAGTAATGACTGATTCTCTGGATCCAAAACAGTCCCATAATAATAAATAATAAGCTTATTTCTTTCCTGACTCTTAGTTTGGATGACAATCAAGCGAGAGACAACACCTAGCCAGCTAACTACACCTATGACCAGGTAGAAAAAAGGAAAGGTGATCTCATCACAGAAAATCCACCTCCCCAAGGTACAACTACAGCTGGACTATGGTGCGGATAGGCCCTGCTGTGTAAGGTACAGAATAAGCCTTCTGAGCTAATGAAGTTAAGTGAGGTCCACCGACTGGGCCCCTCAAGAGACGAGCATAGAGATTTAATCAGCCTGGGCTAGACACTAGACTGCTAATGAGAATGTTCACACAGCCCCACGAGAGGATGTCTGCACTTGTCTACGTCTGGGTCTGGATGGTTTAATTCATCCCATCGCATGTGACGTGGCAACAGAACCATTCTGCTGTTTTGGTATCAGGTGCCAGTTGTGTCACTTCAAGTTGTTTAGGAAGGACAGACGTGAGACTGTGGCAACAAACACAGTCGGGTCAGGACGTAGGCTATTTCAAATGAGGAAGCAAAGAATACCTTTCCTAGTTCCATGGCTGTAATCTTTTCATTTAGAGCTGCCTCTTGTCTATTAAAAAAAAAAAAAGACAGAGACATAAATATATCTCTTGGCCAGTCTGATGCGACCCAAGTCTTCCACTGATCTCTTTGAAGTCACAAGGGGGGCTCATATAACACTAATAGCCCAGAAACACTCCAAATGGCTGAGTCACTATTTATTTTCATTACTGCATGCTTTCTGAAGCTCATGAACCATGCTGACCTTAAACGCGGGAGAAAAATTTAGCACACACCATTGCATTATCCGATATAGACTTCCGAGTGGCTTTCTCCTCACATACAACTTCCTGCTTGCTTTGCGAGACATCCCAATGTTATCCATTCATGTAAAGCAGCAGCAGCATGAATCAACACCATGTCAACTGCTGTCGGATGATTGGAGAATGGGGAGGAAAAAAGAAAACACTGCCACTGGAAAAAAAAAAAAATAATGACACAAGGTTCACTGTACATACTGTACCCTTGTTTGTGGCAGACAGCCCATGCTGGCACGCTGCCAAGTCTACAATAAAACAAACACAGAGACGGCGTGACCCAGCTGAGCTGAGAGTCAGAGTGGGAGGGAGGAGTGTGATTAGAGACGGCTGAAATTGTACACCACAATGCACGCTACATGGTAATATCATACCTCATTACTTTGACAGGGTTTTTACACATAAACTAAGCATACACTCACCTGCCACTTTACTACTAGTAAAAGGTTCGACCCCTTTCGCATTCAGAAATGCCCTAATTCTTTGTGGCATATTTCAACCGCAATGGTTTCCGTAGTTGTAACAAGTGGTTATTTGAGGTTACCAGTCTGCCCATTCTCCTCTGACCTCACGCTTCAACAAGGATTCACACCCCCCCCCCCACAAAGCTCCCCTCATTGGATATTTTCTCTTTTTTCGTACTATTCCCTGTACAACCTAGAGATGGTTGTGCATGAAAATCCAAGTAGACCAGCACTTACTGAGAACAGTCTGGCATCAAAGTCACTTAAATCACCTTTCTTTCCCATTCTGCAGAATGGTTTGCACTTCAGCAACTTGTCTTGACCACCTCTACATGCCTAAATGCATCGAGTTGTGCCACCTGATTGGCCCGATTAGACATTTATCTTAACAAGCAATTGTTCGCACGAGAGACAAAAATAATATGAAAGAGCTTTGCACCATTTCTGCACATCTGCCAGTCTCTGCGTTTAAAAGGGCTTCAATTATAAAGCTTGAGCTTTTTAAACAAGTGCAAAGCTCTCAAAAGCCATGCTGTTGCATATACAGGGGCTAGACAATGAAACTGAAACACCTGTCATTTTAGTGTTGGAGGTTTCATAGCTCAATTGGACAATCCTGGTGGTCAATCTTCATTAATTGCACATTGCACCAGTAGGAGCAGAGTGTGAAGGTTCAATTATCAGGGTAAGAGCACAGTTTTGCTCAAAATATTGCAA